>WURV02151540.1:0-17255 GCA_011762755.2 Epimenia babai | reverse complement strand
AGATTTGTTCATGGTATCGTCATCGCAGCTAGGGGAAGTAACTTCTGCCAATGTTCGTATTTTTTCTTGAAAAATCTCAAGAACCGCATATCGCAGAGGTCTGCCATTTGGCAGATATTGTCATAGGGATGGTCTCTTCTGGATTTGTTCATGGTATCGTCATCGCAGCTAGGGGAAGTAACTTCTGCTGATGTTCGCTTCTCAAGAACAGCTTAAGAGGTTCACACAGACTTGTATTTTCTTGTTTTAGCGTGAGTAGTAAGTACGTTTAGTGTGTATTGTCGGGTCTCTTTGGCCTCTTGTCCTATTTCAGTATTGTAATAAGTATTGTCGGATCTCTTTGGCCTCTTATCCTGTTTCAGTATTGTAATGGGTATTGTCGGGTCTCCTTGGCCTCTTGTCTTGTTTTGGTGTCACATGGGTATACTCAGGTCTCTTTGGCCACTTGTTTTGTTTCAGTATGCTAATGGGTATTGGCGGGTCTTTTTGGCCTCCTGTTATCCCTTTTTTATTTCTCTCTCTCTTTTTTCTTTTTTTTTCTCTTTTTCCCCCCTTTTTTCTCTTTTTTTTCAGGTGAGCGTCTTGAGGCCTCTTGGGCCTCTTGTCTGTCTCATCTAAATACTCATCTCTTCACTAGAGCATTTCAATAGTTTATTCAGAATTATTTTAAATGTTGTGTATATCCCTATTTTATCATTTTTTTAACATTTGCATATCTCCATATTAGTCCCATTGTACGGCACAGTTGAGAGTTCACCCAACTGATAACAGTGCTATAGTAAGTATTATATAAGTAGATTTTTCATTTTACTTTTACTATCTTTGGTTCAACTTATATATGATTTTGATTCAACATGGCGCAATTTCCACTGCCTACGGATGAATCCGTCCGCCCCGTGTCCGACCCGCCAGAGTTGAAAATGTTTCAACTTTTCCGTCTCGTCCGTAAGAACCAACCAATCAAAAAACAGGTCATCAGTTCATCAAGAGTTCAGCGGGTGCATACCGTTGTTTTAATGCACGATATTATTATAGTACTATTACTACAGTCGGAAGGCGAATATGGAAGACGTTAATGACAAGTTAATATTGAATTGTATAGATGTCTCTATGGTAAGGCCGACCGTCCAGATTATAAAAATACAAATAAGCATGATGTAATATGGAAGAAAATAAGTGAAGAAATTGGTATACCAGGTGAGTAATGTACTATTTCTGAATAATTTAAAGTAATTTACAGTGGCTTTTTTCACTTATATCAACGTCGTTGTCGTTATTGATGTGTTATAGGGCGATTAGCATAAGCATGAAAGATTTCCAAATTTGAGATTGATCCCGTCTGCCCCGTCCGTCCCGTCTGCCCCGTCCGTCCCATCCGCCCCGTGTGCAGTGGAAATTGCGCTTAAGTATGTGTATATTATACAAGTTTAAAACCACTACTAGGCATTGCAGTACTCCTCAAATTGCACATATGTTAATGTTTTTTAGGTCGTAACATTGTATCAAGTATCACCGACATCATCTTGTCATTATTGACCCAGGGATAATTCGGCACTCTAAATAAGCTTTATTAATATTATTACTATTATTATTATTATGTGTTTCAGGCGATGTTTGTCGGCACGCTCTGTTTGACCTACAAATTTTCATTAAAAAATCGATTGTATCAATATTCTTAATCCCCTCGAAGTTTTCATTTTCATTACTTATTAGCAACGAGCGAGACGGATATAGGAAACAAAAAGCAAGTTATCAATTAGTGAGCCAAATACAACGACAGACTGGAAACCACGTGTCAGTAATCACCCCCAGGGTATTGTTCGCTAATTAATTGGACGTATTTGTGATGAAATATTCGCGTGTAACTATATGTGGTCCATCACATAGATTTACATCGATACTGACACAGACGCATATTATAAAATACGTCCGTTCACATTATCGCGAAATGTAACGTAACGAGTTTAACAACACGAACAAAACGCTTAATTCCTCATACAGATCAATAACGATCGAATGAATTAATTCGGTAGGCATTAAATTCATCGCCATTCATATCTTGTTTATACACATTACATATAACTACTTAATGCACCCATCATTAATGACATACCCATGATGGGAACGGCATTCATTCTCATTGTTGCGATTTCTATCGAAATTTCACTTTTCATAGCGAACGAGCGCTATAAATATTCCGAATCCGGTAATTAGAAGTTGCGGAAATTTCCAGAAAAGTGATTATCGTATAATTAGCGAATCGCCGTCAGTTACCGACGTTCTTCTGGAATGGTTTAAGAATGACCCTCACAAATCAATCTGGCTACTATGTTTGTTACTATGTTTGCCCGCAAGATGACTCTCAGAATGAAACATGAATACAGTCAGGCGCCGTTATTCCGAACGAGGGAATTTGGCCGGACTAACGTATATCCTGTTTAAAGAATCACGGAATGTAGATAACTACGAATGATGTATTTACATATTAAACTGAATCACATTTTATTGTAAAATATAACTAATTAGGCGTATAACTCGGTAAATAAACTGTTCACTGTCAGGAAAGAGTTATAAGCAATTAAGCACGAAATTCTTGCTCATTTCCTATCATGGAAGGCGCGGGGGAAAAAATCCCTAGTTTGTGTTGATTCGAACTCGCAACCTCTCGCATGAAGCATGAAAGGTAGCACATCTAACCACAACACCACTAGCGCCACCAACTACCATTCTCTCGTCTTTGTCTCTCGCTGCGCTACATAAACCTCTGCGGCACAACGGATTGACCCTTGTAATCTTAAGATAACAACGGCCGAGTCCTCGTGGTCGTAAAAAAACATCGTCCGTACTGCCGATTGATGTGAAAGTTGATAAGTGCTTGGTAAACATTGGCCCGTGTTTGGTAAACATTGGCCCGTGTTTGGACGACTTAAGGGAGAAATAATATTCGAACGACTATTTGTGCCCATTCATGTCGTCCTGAGTCGGAATCACGGATATCCGGATATCCGGAGTGATGCAACGTGAAATTTTGGTGATTTATAGTGCCCTTTAAACACATGGCTATCAAAGACACTTTACAAATTTATGGTTACTATGGTTACTTATGTGATGGTAATTAGGATAGCCAATGTAGTTCTATAAATAGCTGGAGAGAAATGCACAGGAAAAAACCCATACCCCGGATGGGACTCGAACCCACGACCCCCAGATAACCGGTCTGGTCCTCTACCACTGTATGGTTACTTACTAATTAACTAAAAACACAAGATATACGGTTCAAAATCAAACTCGATATACCATGAATACCGTGGAGAAAGGAATGCAAGTCATGTTTTAGAAGGTTTTATAAGTTTTCCACAAAAACATTAGGTCTACTGTAGCGTTTAACACTACACGTAGTCTGTGTCGGATATTAACGCTATGAACCATTCACGGCAATCTGTCGAAAGGATCGGGGAAAAAGCAAAATAAGTTTGCTTTTAGGTGAGCTTTTACCGATCCAATCAGCCGTACCAAACACGAAACGATTGAAGACTGCATTAGGGGAGCATGGAGTGAGAAAAGACCTTGATGAATTCAGTGATCGAGAAAGCTGTTTACACATCAGCCAGAGAAGCAATCTGAATCTATTAACAAGATTGCTTCGGGATTGCAGAGCGCGGAACATTCTAGGTCGATGGATACTGAGGCGTTATGTACCGTGAATTCTGAAGATGTTTTTATAGGTGCCGGCACTGATGGATTAACAAATAATGAGAGAGTCATTTCCAGGTCTCTTCCGCAAAATGCAGCACGCCTCTCTGTTTCATGATACATATAATTTTTCGATACAAATGGAATATGTACTGAAAATGCATGTTAAGACTTCGTCCTAACCCAATTGAACATATGCAGCTTTCGTAGATTTCGATACAAAAATGAATGATGAACCACATCGGTAAAGAGGGCCCATTATTATTCTTCTTTAGAAATAAAATTCTCTAAGATAATCAAATCCTGTTTTTAACAATAGTAAACTAGATTGGATAACTGACGTAAAATATGCCACAAACGATGACATCCCAGCTAATCAATCTACCTAAATTTTCAAAACACGTTTGGTATCCCGACGCATAATGAAGGGCTTTGCTGAGCTACACGTTGAACCTCTTCGCGATATACAGAAGTAATCCTGTCATTATGTGAAATTTACCGCGTTACGCAATGTCGAAATGTGATTCATGACTTAGCCCGAAGACGCGACCCAGCGCTAAGACAATTTACGGAGCCAATATAAGGATATAACGAGGATTTGCCACAAACAGGTGATTAATTTATCCAGCCAACCAAAGTATATTTGTATGCAGGTCTGACACAGGCATCTACATGCCCGTCGCAATTTCAGTGTCCCGGTGTCTATTTGTTCAGTTCGCTATGAATAAATTGCGCAAGGACTCACAAAGAGCTTGAAGACAGAATCGATTCGCATATTTATGCATTTTTTATGAGTGAAGAGGGTAGAAAACTCAACAATAATCGTAGAGAAGAATAATAATAACGCGAGGCCTCAAGACGCTCACCTGAAAAAAAAAGAGGAAAAAGAAGGGAAAAAGACACAACAAGATGCCCAGGAGGCCATCTTGATATTAGAACGAGAAGACAACAAGGAGACTGCTTGACATCAAAAACAAGAGGCCAAAGAGACCTGACAATACTCATTATGATAATGAAACAAGACAAGAGGCCAGAGACCTGACAATACCCATTACGACACTGGAATAAGAAAATAGATTTGTGGAAAAAACCCAGGCTGAAATCACATCTAATCGCCAAAATAGAGATGCCCTAAACAAATCTGAATAAGACCTCCACAGGACAATATCTGCCCAATAGCAGACCTCTGTGCGCAGTACTTCTTGAGATTTCTTAAGAAAAATACGAACATCGGCATAAGTTACTTGCCATAGCTTTAATGATGATAGCACGAACAAATCTAGAGAAAACCAACCCGAGGACAATATCTGCCAAAGGGCAGACCTCTGCGATAAGCAGTTCTTGAGAAGATTTTTTTTAAAGAAAATGCTAACATCGGATGGACGGACGGACGACGGACAAACTCCGATCAGAAAAGTTCACTGAGCATAAACTCAGGTGAACTAATAATCATAATAAGAACAGATAAACACAAAAATTTCAGAAAAAAATTCATAGCTCACTGAGATGATTATACACAATGACATGATGTGATAATAGAGAGGTCACCGGTATAGAGACCATCAAGAAAGTGAGCTACATACAGCAACGTTGGACAGATCCCTTACAAAATCACAAGTGACATAAGTGCCATGTGCCATATAGACCATTGAGAGCGCATGCAGAACAAACATACATGAGAGGAAGAAAGCCCCTACATAAGCACGTAGTAAGTAAGGGCTACCCAGACCTCCAAGGGCAAATGCGGGTTAAAGGCGCTTTTCGCCCGGAAAATGCATTTTAAGCTAATAAATGAGACACCCATTTCATTTGGTGGTCAAAATTCACAGGATGTCTCTGGTTTTTTGACCGGATTCATGTAAGCTTTACAAACAATAGACCGAAGGAAAGCTGGAGTTAGGTTTCACTACAATGCTTTGTATAACCCTGAACAAAATGACGTTTCATGTGTAACACACTGAAGGCAATGGATTAGTAGTTGGTAATAGTAATAAATTATATGTATGAATATATATATTCTTCATTGTGTAAAGCATAATCCATATACAACAAAAAGCCAAAATATATCCAAAAATTGAATAAAGCTTGGCTCCCCAAAGAGGTCCTTTTTAAATTAGCAATACCTGGATAACTTTGATATATGAATACATATTCACACATTATACTGTGATGTAGATATGGGAAAACAGTGAGCAAAGACGAGACTGGGAAAATACCACAAAGAATTTATGACAGATACACTCACGACAATGCGTTATCTTGATCCATTTAAACTTGGATAACCACTACGTTAGCTTCCCCTTTAGCTTTCTACCTTAGTGTGTAACGGGCCCAACGTAGACTTAATTCAGCTACGGCTGATTTTGCACGTGGTCAGTCAAGTCGAGAGCCACACATTTAAATGATTAGTATGGACAGAGAGGGGTACTTTTGAATAAGCGAGGAGCATTCGGCAGTCCGGAGACCAGTTACCCCATGAATATGGTAATCTATGTTCAAGTTACCGGGTCAGATTGAGATCATGCTTGTGAAATTCTAGAGCTTTTGTATAATCCTGAAGGTAGAAGTAAGCGTTGCCGAGCTGACTGTAGATGGCACTCAGCGTCTTCAGATCATTCGTGCCGACCTGGACCGCTTCCTCGAAGAACTGGACACCCGCTCGGCAGTCGCCTGCCTTACACAGCCGCTCCCCCTCTAATGCGAGCTCCATGCAGGGGTCGGGGTACTCCATAGTTGTCACCTGAAATGAAACGAAATTTTATGAATAGTGAATAAAGTTAGTGGAAATAAGAGATGGTAGAGTAGGTAAAAACGATAAAAAAATGAGTGAAAACGGGTCAAAACAAATTAAATCAATGAAAATGAATAAAAAAATTTGCTGTACAAAAACTCCACTAAGGGCCAAAAATGAACCAGTCTGATTAACAAAACTTTCATTGACTATAATGTCTTTAAGGCCTACTTCTGTCTTTATCGGACAAAACATTCGCTAATAATTCACCGATGAAAATGGCAAATATATTACTCAGGTGAGAATTTCGTCAAATACTTTCTGTGTAATTATTTAAGTATACTGACTACTACATGACCGAGGCCACAGTACACACAGTACGGAAATGTAATAAATCTATTATTTATACAGACATAGTCAATAAAGATTCAGGTGACTGGGGACATTGTTTAAGTAGAACCTTGAAGCCTTGAGGGCTTTAGTAACAATGCCTTTTGATACATAGAATGTCAAGTATGCGAAGTATGCAAAATTATTAGTAATGAGGAAAAATAACAATAGTAACCAGTTTTTGGTATATTTATTTCGCTTTAATCAATATAAAATTATAGTTAATTACATTTATTAATGCGGTTTAAAAAAGATAAAAATTTTATTTATATAGAATGAATATAAGTACAGTAGTAAGCAACAGTTGGCAGATATATATCAGCAATCTCACTAGGATTTTGTTGAGTATCTCGATATCTGAGAAATGGACCACCCGCATCGCCGAATTTGGATTAAGATTAACATGAGGAAAGTATATACATCATATATACATCAGCAGGTGCAATGAGGAGAGAGAGGTGGTCCACAGATTAGATAGACGAAAAATGAGACAATGACTACCGAGGAGAACATATAGAGCAAAAGCAATATATGCATAGATACTAAGGGCAAGATCAAAACCAGATGACGGGGGAGGGGGGAGGGGGCGAAGAAGGGAGTAGGAGCGGAACATGGCCAAACTAGTACAACCTGAGCTGGACTGGAAACAGAATAAGACAACTACGAGACAGTAAAAATAATATATCAGTGGCTATGGCGACTTTGAATACGAAAAGGAGCAATGGGAAGGAAAAACAGCATAAAGCCACGTTTCCTTGTCTGCAAATGCAGATGGAAAGGCAATCCGGGAACGCAATTCGTTTGCACCGTCCTCTGCTCTCTTTTGTACGGAAACGGCATCCGTATTGCGTAAACACTTTTTAACAACAATCTGATCAAAAAAATCGTATAATATCTGATAATAATTAATGATTAAAGAACTGAGTGCAACATGATGACGCAACATGAAAGCTAAAAAATTAATTAATTAATTAATTAATAACTGGTACAATGAACTGAAGTCAGCTGGTTAGAATGTGTTTAGGCCAATAATCTATAAGATAATGGGTTTCTAGTTTTATTTATGTAGATTAGAAACTCACAGAAATGATAACAAAACAATCATAATTAATTATTTAGATTGTGAAACTGGTAAAAATGTTGCCCACGTTGATGAATCAGACCACGCTGCTGATTGCGTGCGTATATCTAAAAAGAAAAATAGCCTCCGATCGGTTGTGGAAGTAAAATTGGAGGGAAACCTATCCGTGAGCGTCCGCAAATGCAAAAAAATCGCTCACGTTTGCGTTTGCGGGTGACATTTCCGTTTGCGTTTCCGCGTAAATGGAAACATTTGTTATCATTTGTATTGTGGCAATAATGTTTTTGCCGATTGTGTTAGCGTTTACGGACAAAAGGCCAGGTGGCTTAACGCTATCTATGTTACAGTAGTCATGGTTAATCCCACAGGTCTAACATTAATATTTTTCACATTTTACTATATGGCTAACACAGCGAACCATATAGCCATAAAAAATATCACTAGTAAATCTATAATGTATCATTGAATACACATACATATATATTATTGAAGATTCATATAAGATCCAAATGACAACCGAAATTATCATCGCATCGAGCAGAAACAGCGTTACAATAACGTTATCGTAAAATACGCGTCGTACGAACCATTAAATGGATATACATGCGATATCTACGAAGTGGCAACGATGAACTAAAATATACGGCGTTAAAAATGCAGCTATATTCTGAGTTATTGATCACGGCGCTATCGTGTAAAAAGAAATCATTTCGTGACGCCGCTCGAATCTCGAGCTGAATTTATCCAAATGTCGGAGTAATATTACGGCATCGACGAGCGAGCGGTGGAATGATCAGTGTCTTATACAGACGCACGAATTATAGCTTCATTATGATGATATTCCCATATACAGGGTCGTTATTTCAACATCGTTTCTTTAACGTTTATGAGAGGTAGCTATGGCGGCTCGTGTTTTTATCCGCCATTTTCACTGCAGTCGAAACTTTCTATACTTAGTAATGTAATTTTCGTAAGAATAGGTATCTGTTTACGGACTATAATTATCACGGTTTCACAAGCGGAGTGTCAGCTAATAGGTGATAGTACTTTACTCACTGCCTTATTATATAAAACAACAAACATATATACGAATTGGAAGCAATTTTCAAAATTAATATCAAGGGCAAGTAATAACGGGCGTGTAAAAAATCACTTTAATAACATTTTAATAAAAAAATCGAACCAAATTGATTCACAGTGCTAAATAAAACTAACTCAACCTTCCGGATATTGGTACATATGATTCAGGTGAACATTTAATATTCGATGAAAGGTAAGCGTTGGTTACCTATACAAGGTACGTTCAGTCTACTTCACACAACTACAGCCACCTGCACCTAACTAATATTTTCAATGTACAGTGTATAGTAGTAAAGGAGAAAAATTCAATACGCTGTTCGATTTACTATTACTGTACCTGTGTTGCACGCGTTTCTGCTACCATTTTGTCTCGAATGGTCATTGAACTAGCGGACTGCGTATATATACTACATACATACCACTTACTATATTACCGCGTTGCAAACAAACGGTTTTATGTTAATGAACGTCCAATATGACAATATGGTGAAAAACTGGAGCTAAAAATGACATTCTGCGTTAATACGTACGATAACAAACACCAGTCTACGAATGGTGCGCGAGAACAATGACATTTTTTTGCCTTAATAACTCGACGTCAAATGCATAGAAGTTTTCTCCCCTGACCTAACGTCAGCAATGGATGTTTTTTACTCTTTGTGAGTGTGTTTTATATATATATTACATATGATGCATATTTGACTTGTACTCTGTCCATACCTGTTGCCAACTGCTAACAATAAAGACATGAGAAGTAATTAATGACTCAGTGAGTATCCTATGTAATATAACAGGTGCTACAAACGATCCCCCCCCCCTATTAGCGTTATATTCTATAGTGCCACATTGTATTGCATGATGCCTTTATTGTCTTCTTACGTAAGACCGGCGCGCTCTCGCTCTTTGTCTCCAAGGACATCGACATAGGCAGGTAATCTCTGGCATTGTGGATACACTATAAGCCTCATCTACTAACGATTTTTCATTATTGTTTCCATGATATTCAAGCCGTATTACTGCCTCGTGCAGCAGTCATACCATCTCTTCTGGTCACAAACTATCCTGGTCACTGACTTTCATTATTGTTTCCATGATATTCAAGCCATATTACAGCCTCGTGCGGCAGTCATACCATCTCTTCTGGTCACAAACTATCCTGGTCAGTGATTTTTTATCATTGTTTCCATGATATTCAAGCCATATTACAGCCTGGTGCAGCAGTCATACCATCTCTTCGGGTCACCAACTATCGTGATCACTGACTTTTCATTATTGTTTCCATGATATTCAAGCCATATTACAGCCTGGTGCAGCAGTCATACCATCTCTTCTGGTCACAAACTATCTGGGTCACTGACATGGTACTTGGTACAGCCATCGTATCATCTTGTCACCTGTCGCCGACGATGTCAGATATTAACGAATCTCCCGCTGTCACTGTCAAATTTACAAACTGAGCTAATGTACAGTAAAATGTTGGTACTGGTATATGGTCTTGGCTTACTACAGTCTGAAGTGGTCAACATTTGAAACATGTACTCTTCACTCTTCAACAAGACCCAAGCTCTCCAGCAAATCACATTTGTATTCAGTATATTATACACATATTTTAGTGTATTATCTTATATATATATCTTAAGAAGTCTTGAGTAGTATATGTGGACTAAAAATTCATACGGCGTTTTCCGCTATGTCCCAGTGGCCGCGTGTACCAAGTGACTCGTAGACCCTTTATTGATCTGATGTATCCACGAAGCTAGTAAATGATTAGTTCTGCTGACATCATCGTGTTGCAGCTGATCAGTGCTCAGAGAGATAACATATCCGCTGTACCAGGCGGTAATACGGCTTGGCTGCCAAGGACACGAGGTTACAATTGTTCTACATCTCGTACAGTAGAACTAGTTTATTAAGACGTCGAAAAAATACTCACGTTCGACGGTAACGATTTGCGATCAACTATAGTCGATTAGTTAAACCACAACGCAATATTGCCCTCGCAAGGATTCAATTATAGTAGTTTGGATGTTTGAACGATACCGTTTATTATTAAACCTGTGAAGCAACGTGTGTGGCATTAATTGACTGGGTTCAACAGTACCTTTGTAGACAATTAAAGTCCGGCGCACCACCGTCGCATGATTGACGTGTATATAAACTTGCGGCGTTATCACTCAACCAGCTTTCACGTCACCAATGATAATTCATGTCACTATTATGCATTACAGTATGCTTCGTTTATTGTTGAACCGACGATGTGACATAATGTGGTTTGATAATTACATAATAGCAGGATAAAAAGATAAGAACAACATGATTGATTAACGGTTTTTTATTCAAAATATTGACATAACCAATAGAAATAGTTACGATATATGTACAGGTTCCCCTTATAGGGGCGGGACAAAAGAGCTACGACAAAAGAGCTAAGAATTTTACTTTATACCCGGGTAATATTTCAAGATTGAGCTGTGCAAATATTAATGGCGCAACAGCCACAAGAAGCAAGATGGCCGCACCCGCAGTCATTAATTACTTCAACTGCGATAGAATAAAATATTTAGCCCGTAGTCAGCGAAAGTAGATTTCTATATGAATTTTTGCGAACTGGCGATCACATACTGTGCGATTTTATTACAGTTACGTTACTACGATACAAGTTGCGATTACCACGTAGTTAACGTACTTTTATGGTAAAGAGGTAACTGGCTATATCGCACAATATTATGGATCATACGCATGATAAAAATTTACCAGAGTACCCGTGGCAACTTCTTGAAAGGGTACCAGGATTCTTAAAAGTTGGACATATATATATGGGTGATCCCTAAGAAGTTTTGAGTAGTATATATCATAGTCTCCTCCAATTAATATATAAACTTCATCTGCGCAGGGAACTGGATTGTTCTGAATGTGCGCTTCATCGGAGAATTCTCTCCGACCTTCTTGCATTTATCAAGCTCTCTTGATAGTCTATATGGCACCTACCTCTCCGCCACCTCATCTTCTAATTGAGAATAATCATCAATTTTTCACATATTTTGCCACGTGGAGTATGGGGCAAGTATCGGTTGGTGTTAGGAACAGGTGGTGTGACTGAACAATGGTTAACAAGACGGTCTGACAAGAGTCGGTGGTTCTCGCCATGATTGGTCTTCTCAACCGTCATATTAACCCTTAACACACTGACACCTGTACGTCACATTGCTACAGCAACACTATTCTCTGACAACGGACTCCTGAGGGTTAAAGGTTAATCTAGTGGACATATTAAACACAATATCGGAGCTTTGTAAAGGACCTAGGTTTACCACCTTTTTTTGAGATAACATGTCCTATTTTAACAGATCATATTTTAATTTATCACATTGCAGTTCTTAATCACTTTTTAAACAAATTTTTAACAAAATTTAATATTTGACTCATATCATACAGCGCATTATGACAGTTCATTTTCAACAGATCTCCCTCCCCATTTAAAAGTTTAATTATACATGACATTACATGTCAAATTATTCGGTGTAGTATCATTAATTACTTGTTAATAATCCACATATAATCATAGAAGGTGCTAATGAACTAACGCACTAATAATGCATATGTATTAAATCATAGAAGACACTTTGTCATGAGTGTGACCTGATTATGATATTAATTACTAATTAACTCATAATATCTTATTACTGTATAGTATACTGTTATAACGAGCCAGCCAGCGACCAGACCATTTCGGTCCAAAGTTTTGTTTTAATGCTGTCTTTACTCTGGTAATTATTTCAGACATCGTGACCTGAGTGACCTGTTAGTCATATCGAATGTGTTTACTCTAGTCCTACCCTATCGTACGAAGTGCATTTTGACACAGTATTTTCAAGCCAAAACCTCAGATTCGCTTTCTAAAATGATTTGATTAATTAATATCGTTACTTAACCATATCACCGGCCTCGTATTCTACCCAAAAATTTTAAACGCCGGATTAATTAACTGGAGGTATTGGGTCCCACCTGACCACTGTCTAGATTTTTGTCGAATCTTCTATCGCATAAAAAGGTCAAGTATAACATTTACACAGTGCAAGTATCGGCCAATAAAGGCTCTCAGATGCGATTTACAATGAAATGTTCATGGCAGCTATTCAGCGCATGTACAATACCTTCGCCACTCGCATAACATCCGTCACAGATATCAAATAGTCAAATAGTCACAGATATCAAATGACTACCCATTTTACGGACGAGTATAATTCAACAATCAAGAATAAATCGCTCGCTTGGGACCACCCACAAAAGTCCACCGGTTGGCAATTTCGAACCTACAACCTTTCAACACGGTGTTCCTATCACTTGGCTAACAGCCACCCAATTAATATTCTCAACGGCCGACCGGTATATTGGGGGTATGGACTATTCTATCATCATGTTTATGAAAAAAACACCGACAGCTGCTCGAGTGGAACTGTAGGCCACCCACTGTCCAGATCAATATCCTTCATGTAGATAAGGGAAGCACAACAAACCACTCCAATACTACACATAGCTGATTGTGAGAGTATTTTGATGTATATTATCACCATGTACATTTCCCATCTCTCAATAAACCAATTACGGAATGATCTTATAATGCAGGTGCCACGACACCCAGCAGATAGACTCTCGGGCAAAAGCACGTTTTTAATTATCTCGCAATACGGTTGCAAACACGATAGTTATACCACACACGGTATCATCCCATTTAACCCTTAGTACTTAGTACACTGTGGTCACGGAGTTGTATTGCTACAGTAACGCGAGACACAGATGTCAGTGTGGTAAGGGTTAACCATCGATTCGCGCCTGGTAAACCGATCGCGTGCGCGGTATTCGAGCGATTAGCGCGGACTGAAAAAAGCCCTTTTAACAGATAAGCGTTACGCCGTCTACATTATCAAATCTCAGACTCGCCTCAGCCGTCGCTAATGACAATTGATTTCACGGCGAGCTAGAAGCGAAGAATACGCACATTCGATAATGAGACGGTTGCTTCATATTGCGGAACGTCTATAATTACTTACGAGCGGGATGAAGGCGGGAATTTATTCCGCTAGCTCGGGACGGAATTGACTTCATTCGTTGCATCGAGACTATGGATAGGGAAGAATTTATTACACTACCCACAGACGACGCGTGCCGAAAACAGAATGCTGCTTATGAAAACAGGCCTCTCTCTTACTTTCTTAGTCAAAAAAAGCCACATGTTCATTTGTCCGATTTAACATATGGCTAAGAGGGCAAACCAGCCAGCTATATGTTATTACGACGACGGTATACTGTAGCATGCTTTGTCATCTTGTTGCCATGGTGCGGGGGTACCATTGTGCCAACAGGATGTTATTAGCGCGGCGATGCGGGGGGCATTGTTGGGTGCGATGGACTCGTGTACCCGGAATACCGATTCTCCGGTATCTCTCGTAATGTGTGAATAGAGCGCCTGAGCTAACACGACGAGGGGCAGGGGCAGAGATTGGGGGGGGGGGATTCGGGACGGCGCATCAATGCGGATGACGGTCTATGTACAGACACCGACATCAGACGTGGCTATCGATCTGAGGGTAGCCCGACAGCGCCTGTCACGCTGTCAGACGTTAAATGCGAGTGGGTATCGCCCGCAGCTTTCCTACTTCCCGCCCGGTATTTACCCGCTGCGTGGATTCTTGCACCACTCGTCGTTGTCGATGATATTTATGTATAAGCAAGGCGTATTGACATCCCGTCTGAGGCCACTTCAACGATTTACAGCGACACGGTGCCGGTTATAGATAAGATATACACCGGAATAGTTCCGTTGTTCTCTCGTCGTGAAAATCGCCAATAACAATGTTTTATCGACACACGAAAGTCCTGTATTAATAAATAAAATAATAGTCACCAACACTGCTCTATGTCCTTTAAATGTCAATAGTTTTGGGTTAACCATTAGTAGTCTGTTGTCACCAAATTGTATTGCTTTAGTAATGTGATGTGGAATTGTCGGTGTGTTAAGGGTTAAGGCAAAGATACGAGTAAATTCGGATAATTCAAACACAATCAGGCTCTTTGCATAGATATGGTAACTGCAGAGTTATGCGGCCCATGGTAATTCTAATATAGGGCAATAGAGCGTAATACGAGCTTTATTGGACAATGCTTAGATTGGAAATATCAGACTGCAAATAAAGCCATGTTAATGATCAATAAAATACTCTAAATGATCCATCGTCCGTAATACATCCAAAGATATCACTACCGCTGTGACATTGCGAAACGCTAATGGAATGTCACGCCGGGAGGAAGTTTCAGAAATGGCTATGGGAAACATGGGAGCATCGATGACTCAAGGGGAGCATTATCAGCTCATCGATGATTCACATGTAGTATCAGGGTGCTCATCGATGATTCACATGTAGTATCAGGGTGCTCATCGATAATTCACATGTATGATCAGGGTGCTCAACAATGGCTCACAAGTAGGATTAGAGTGCTCATTAATGGCTCACATGTAGGATCAGGGTGCTCATCGATGATTCACAAGTAGGATTAGAGTGCTCATTAATGGCTCACACGTAGGATCAGGGTGCTCAACAATGGCTCACAAGTAGGATTAGAGTGCTCATTAATGGCTCACATGTAGCATCTGGGGTGCTCATTAATGGCTCACATGTAGGATCACAGTGCTCAACAATGG
Organism: Epimenia babai; assembly: GCA_011762755.2. NCBI lineage: Eukaryota > Metazoa > Mollusca > Solenogastres > Cavibelonia > Epimeniidae > Epimenia > Epimenia babai. Next base: position 1,580 of record WURV02151540.1, on the reverse strand, counting down.
CTCAATGTAGGAAAAGGGTGCTCATCAATAGCTCACATGTAAGGTCAGGGTACTTGTCAGTGGCTCTTATGTAGGATAAGGATGCTCATTAATAGATCAGATGTAGGATCACAGTGCTCGGCAATGGTTCACAAGGACTGTTCATTGAAAGCACATAGGGACCATAACAATATTCACACAGAGCTTACATATATAGCGCTCATCAATGGCCGACATGCAAAAATCTCATAATGGAGCCAATGGAACATTCCGGATAGTGTTGACAGGATCATTAGTCAGTGAGTAGCAGCCAGCACTGAGTCATGGCAGGGATAAATGACAGACAGACTAATGATCGATTCATTCTAGCCACCCGCCGTTTACTTGATAAATTCATGAGGATGAGGTAACAGCAATAATACATTAGAATTTACGTCGTCTAGCGCATTCTTAAGACATTCTGAAATCGCTAATATCAAGCACGAGAAAAAAAGGGCCACTACGGACAGCCAAAGAGCGAGGGACATATATAATCATGTAAATACATCTATTAGGAAGATCAGTTATTATACATAAGATGGTGCATAAATAGTAACTAAGAGAGAGACGAAATAGCCTGAGTCGACTCGGAATTATACAAGTTGTATAACGTAATTTAACGTAGAGGCCGGACAATCAGCCCCACAGAGGGCTTCACAGAGTAAATAATAATTCATTAAGCCGTGAGTTGTGCCTTTTAACAGAATGGGCTGGTTTCTCGAGACCTCTTTATATATTATAGACATCTTTCTTATCATTCAACATTGCAGTACGCGACTTATATATATCTGAATATTGTAACTATGCCAATAGCGCGAAATGCTGTTACTGATTATATTATTTTGAACCGTTTGACAGGAACCAGTAGGCCAGATGTGTCAGAAACACGTCGACCCCTATCCTGTGAAAAATCATCATTTGATGTGTATTAAGTGGAGCAAGATATTTTATAGAGAAAATTCGAACATGTCTTATCAATTTCTGCTGAATTTTATTGGCTGACATAGAGAGACGGAGTTTCTAAAAAGACCGATAACGGATAAATTGTGGTGAGATATCTAAAAAATATCCATCGCGTACCATATCACTCGACACCTCTTCCAGTGCCAATTCACTGGTCAAATTCGCCCAACGTTGAATTGGCAATTGATAAATTACTATTTTTTATTAGGAATAAAATTTAGGGTAATTAAAAATAGAATTTTGGGTAATCTAAAATTAGGCTAACTGTAGTAACAGTATGAGTTGTTTGTTAGCCAGTGACAACTGGGTATCATTAGTGAGAGAGTACACATGTCTGACACGCGGCACTATACCACATGGGTAGTTGAATCAATACTATGGTAAACGCAATACATATGTATACCACCGTGTATATCCACAAATATCGTGCCACCAAAAGAAATAGGGGCAGCAAAGGCATACATGCCGCTATAATTAATACTGCAACCATTAAATGGATACCTATTACACGTGTTGGGATACATTTATAGTCAGAGAGTTACTGGGATACATTTATAGTCAGTCAGTTACTGGGATATATTTATAGTCAGACAGTTACT
>WURV02151529.1:0-17258 GCA_011762755.2 Epimenia babai | reverse complement strand
AATCAATTTCATTTATTATGATGACCTACAATAAGGACAAATTTACTATCTACATTCTCATTGGTCAAAAAACTGGAAAAAATTGCTATACCGGTCAGTTACCATGGACAAAAAGCAACACCTCAATAGAAAAGTACTTAGAAGAGTGAAAGACGTTCAATGTCACAAAAGGCCAGTTATACACTTACTGCTGCTGGAGCTATCATCACATCTGATGTGGAACTGATGAGCGATGGTGGAATGATAGTTGGTAGAGTAGTGATAATGAAAGCGAGAATGATGCGACAGATGTCAGAAATGACTACGATGTCGTCAAGAATGCCGAGACTCAAATACTCGTTGACACCGAGACCCAAATACCAAAACTAACACCAAAAATAAATATACATAATTTTTATAATGACGATGCTTGGGTCCACTTTTATACTGGTTTGGAAACATGTTAAATTTATGTTTTTTTTTTTATTCTTAGAGACCCTCAAACCATCACCTGAATTCCACAACTCACTTAGTCATCACCATAACCATACCAAACCAGTTTTTATGGTGATGATGAAATTGAGACGAGCGCTTCCAGTCTTCCTTGTTCGATTGCGGAACTGTCATGTTCGGTCCGACAACATTCACACCTCTGCAGACGGATTAACTTTTATTCATTATTGGTCCATCGTCTGCCCTCGAGTCCACTTCGGTCGTAGCCGCTTCCAGGCTCGCGTCTATACAATTTAAAGGCACATAAATGGATAATAAGATTATCGAACACATTGTGTTCGAAACATTGTCGAACAATTGTCAGCACATATAATCCTGAGAGAAAAGTGTCATGACATATTTCCACCAAATCCGAAAATTAAAACTTCCGACAAACTAAAAAAAATTCAATACTAAAGGTTAATAAAACATTATTTATAAAACACTTTGTGAAAATGTAATAAAAATAATACAATGCGTACAATTAAAAACAAAGATGGCAAATCTCCCAAGATTATTTAATCTTACTTAGCACCATTAACTACTAAAGTTGCAGATCATGCTTCTTTTTTCAGCAGTAGTACACAGTCATTATTTGAAAAACTACAAATGTAATTGTCATTCACAAACTTCAATGGACCTCGGGACAACTTCCAAGGTTTACATCATGCTTCTTTTTTCAGCAGTAGTAGGCAGTCATTATTTCAAAAATGTACAAATGTTATTCTAATTCACAAACTCCATTGAATCTCGGGACAATTTCCGAGGTTTACGACCCCTAATAGCACCGATCCGATTTTTCATAACGAAAAAAAAGAAAAGTTTACTGAATTAATGGTAGTAAATATCAGTGGCACTCGCCATATTGCCATCTTATACCCTTGTGAAACTTTACAAAAGCCCGACGTTACAACAAATCTTTTTAATAATCAAGCACGAAAATCTTGTCTAAAAGGCGCAGAAACATTTAGGTTACTTCCAACTTCAATCGCAATTTATCCCATAAAACGTCGCGCCTCTGACCCTTATAACCATTGTCTAGGGTTGAAAATAAAGGCGTAAAAATAAAAGTAAATGGTGTTTAGTAATCGGTTTCATGATTAATCTTTCTTGTTCGCACGTCAGCTGCCATTGATTGTCAGCCATCAAGGGTGACAATTCGGATGCAGGTGTACAACATAACTTATGATTCTATTCCATTGTGAATGTTTTTCGTCACTGGGATGATGATTTTTGTTGTCGATATGCGAATTGCGTTCCATCGATTTCCATAAAATCGCGAGATGACATCTCTAGGATTAGGTTGTCTTTGTTAGACAAGGCAGCATAGATCGGCGATAAAACTTACTCACGGAAAGTTGTACGTAGACGTTTATTGTGTGATTAAGAAGGAATAGTCTATTTAATAGAAAAAAATATTCGGGTGCAACGTGAAATTCTGTTCTTAGAACAACGAACAGCAGCAGCGGTATCGTGCAGAGGATGTGGATGAAAGAGAGGGGCAGTAACATCGTGACGCTATTTTTGGCCGACTCGAACGCGCTCGAAGCAGTCTCTTCCAGACTTTCTTTTCGTAGTCTTTTATGGCGTATGTAGCTGCGGGCGAAGTTCACAGAGATAGCGACAGAGAGAATGATTAGGATACATCCTGGGCCGAGGCTGTATAGGGCAATACTCATTATAACCATGATTAATTGGGTGTAAGCATTCTCGCTGTGTGTAAAACAGACAGTGATAGTGACATTAACAGTGATATTATATGTTACAATGCTATAAAACCAAAACGCACTTACATTAATTCCAGTAAATAATATAAAAATTGTAGAGCATATAATGTATGGAATCCGTCGGTCGTGTTTCCTTATATGCAACGGTCTTACCAAGCCATATAGTTTATACGCCGTTACTGCAACAACAATCCAGCTAGACGTATATATGGTTATGTGGGACAACCACATGCTTATTTGGCAAACAAGCTTGTAACGAGATAAAAACGTCACGCCCACTATGGCTTCATTTGTGTAGAACGCATCCGATAAAACGTAGAGAAAATCCGATATCGCCAAATGGATAAAAAATACAAACACGGCCGACTTGCGATAGAGACGCAAGAATAAAATAGTAAGAAAACCGAAAGAATTGCCGGTGAGTCCAAGAACTGTAATCGCTGGATTGACGTACAGATATAGTGGCCTGATCCAGGACTGGCTGAGGTATTCGGAATTTATGTAGTTTATACTCGCGTTGGCGGACATGGCTTTCTCAACCGGTGTGACGGCTATTACAATAAAATATTGAACTTCTGATTGCAACTACGGCTTCACTTTCGGATCTAGTACGGGATACAGAAACAAAATCAATGTCGAGAATACGAGACTTAACTAGATTTAAGTACTGTTTTTAACCTGGGTTTATGCCTTTATATAAGTATATTCGACGACATGAATTCTTATAATTTATAATAATGAACCCACAATAAATATACATTTTTGCAGTACGTTAACAAGAAACAATTACAATTAATTGCTATGTTATGATTTCAATGTAGCTATACAGCAATTATCGAATATCAAGTTTCTCCATAATTTATGCTTCGTAATATTGATTATATAAAAATACACTGACAAAACTCGGCTACACAATAGCAGGTCAATGAATTGGCCATGGCTGGATAAACGATGCTTAATTAGTATGTAATTTTATCGAGTGAGTGTGATTATCTAAATATAATTTGTGTCTTCTCTTACTAGACTTCGCCTGTCACCGCGTAATCTGGCGAACAGAGCGTGGTTGATTGGCAAAGTCTCAACTAGAATTGCTGAAAACGATTAGTCGATGCGGGAAGGACGAAAACCCGACCATCTCGTATGCAGTTATAGCGAATGACAACCTCTACAATAAAATATATCGGTTGACGCTTATGCAGGGTGTGCCGTCGCTTGACGAGTTGCATGAACTCCACAGTGCGAACTGAAGCAGTAAACGACGAATGACAAAAGATTGAGAACTGGTATAACCTCTCGTGACATTACATACCTTTATCTTAAGAAATATGAGACACTCAATTGAGAAACACGCAGCATTTTGTTATTGGCTGTTAGAAAGTCACCGCGTCTTGAAGACGCATTGTTGCTTCATTGAAGCTTCTGTCCAACGTGCGAGTGAAGCCATGATTGAATGTCTGGTGAGATCGGCGACAACACAGTAAAAGGCAACGTATCACTGACAACTATTCAGAAGAAAAGGTTGGCGCCATAAAGGAAAGACCTGCTGGCCGTTGCGGAGAAGAAAACAAGTTTACGGAAAACGAAAGGGGTGTTACAGCATGGTGTATTCCGACAGTTTCTTCTTACATCTCTGCGGGTTGCGTTATTTGTCACAACGTTATTTGCGATGTCGGTATTAATACTCCGTTGGATCGGCCTGTATACAAACCTCAAAACCAAAATTGCAGTAGCGTTTAAGTTCTACCACTATTTATTCCATTTACAAACCCAGGTCTGCTATATCACTTAATATAATGCAGCGTAACGCAGTTAAAGTTCGCACACAGTTCGAAGACTAAATACAATGGTTGAATAAATGCTTAAATATGTATTAAAATATATATATATTATATATAAGATATATATTATTAACATTGCGTTAACAGAATTTGATATTTGTCTGGGCTTGATGGTTATGTCATTGTTGGATATCCAGTATATTCACCTATGAAGAACAAGGTTCAGTGCGAAAAGAAAACGAACGGAAACCGGTACGGCGCGATGAGAAACAGTAACTAAGTATCACTGGTCATCTACCCACCCGTGGGAACTTTTGTTGTACTTGAGCTTTCCTACTTAAATGATACAAGATGGGGATATTTTTGTATGCCGGACCGGGTTTGTATTGGTTCCGAACAAAGTGACTTCCGGCTCTTCTACTTATGTACACCGCGCAAAATCCACCACAGCAACCTAGCACTTGCGTGAATACAGTAGTGTCTTTTAATGTTATATGTATCTATTAGTGTACACCGTGTATTACAAATGGGAATTCTCAGTACCACTCAGCGTACTAACAGCAGTGTAGCTTGTGATGGATTCCTGTAAAAAGACACGTGTCTCAGTTCAGTTATTTATTGATAAGTTGGCATTATTTGCTGAAATAAAAAATCTAATTTTATGATAAACTTAAAAATTAACCGAGTTTGGAGTTGGATCGCATAGTAAAAATTTGATCCCCCCCTCCCCGTAAATAATCCAGTCCGAAAGTGAAGATAGTGCCAATAGTCACGTGATATTTTGTGTCATTCGCAGTAAGTAACAAAAGTAATAATATTTTTCATTCATGACATGGCAAACCTTGTGAATAAATGTATGTAATATGTCTAGACTTTGTCTAAAATTACAAAAGTATCTGCAGGTATCTTGATATATATTGATAAATGCTAACAGGCTGTAAAAATAAAATACATTAACGCAAACTAAGACAGTAAAATCATAATTATTAATGATATCGTAAAAAAATTAAATTCCTAATAAAAATATTTGCAGTCAAGATGGCATCAAAAACAAGTTTAAATATATAACGTGTGTATCATAAAAGGTTTCCAGCAGTTGGAACATTATTTTGTTCCAGTGTTGATGTGAAAATATTGAGATATCAAAAATAAAAAGTCCAGGGCGATTAGACAGTTGGATGCACTAAAACTAAGTTCACATATTTGGTATATGTTTTCTAACAATATTTATAAATTGAGTAATTATGTCGTTGGCATTGTCATACATATATGTACGCAGTGGAGATGAAAAACTAACAAAATTACGCGACACTTGAGGCCAGACAATGTTAAAATTCAAAAATTTGAAATCGACCCTGTAACCTGAGCATTTGTTCATGATAAACAGCTAAATTATGAATATTGTAACTGATACTGTACTACAGCGATGGGCTATATTTTCATGTCATGATCGGGATAAAGGGAAATAACAAGAAACTGGGGACTGTACACCCACCTTCCGATGTAAGAGATTGCTGTGTGCTATAACACTGGCTTGTTCCATCTTAACACTTACACTTTCATGAGCTTTTCACCAGACCTTAATCATTACACCCGACAATTTCTGCGCACTTGAAAAAAATACATATAAAACAGGAGGTTGTTCTACATCGTATATGTATATCTCACAACTTAACTCTATTTACTTTATCGAATATCTATGTCCTCACAACCCGTTCATTTCACCTGACGAAGTCGACTTATGCATTGAAGCTCGTGTGAATACTTACTTTGATTGGGACATTCCATAAGTTCTTACCTTTATTTTTTGTATAACATATGTTTCTATAACAAAATAACTCCACTACCAGCGTCGTATTAACTAAGTACACAATGGCATCTTTTGGCGGAACCCCAACTAGAAAACGTTTTTTGTCGCTAATAAAAAGTACAACAGTAACAGCGCTAATACAAGTTCACAAAAAAGCAAAGAACTCTAGATGCAAATTTTAGTAAATATAAGGGGCAATATACTTTTCTGGATTTTTCAGTTTACCATTCGGTCTATGTTATCCAATGAGCCCTCTGTGTACGTTATGTCTAGTAGGCCCTCTATATTTAGGTGGGCCCGCGTGATGTTGATTGCAGCACTGGTCACCGCTCTAGAATTGTTCAGCCTCTCTATATATTACATATGTATAAGTTAGTGGTCAAGAGAACACTTGTGACTTGTACGTGTCCAGATGCTGTCTGTCCATTTTCATCTTGAGCTCCTTCTTGTATGTGTGGTTTGCCTCACGTTCTCTGAACGCGCGTAGCCGTGACAACTTAGCGCTCTGACAGCGCCTCTCATCCCGTTTTTCTCGGTTCTCTTTCTCAGCCAATTTCTGGTCGTGCGATTCGCAGCGGTCCATGTGACGTTGCAACTTGGACTCCTATGGATGGTGAAGTACAATGTGTTTTTAATACCATTCTTGTATCTACCTGCATAAAGATATCTGTCAGTGCAGATGCAAGAATTTCATATACTGTATGAAAATTTGCGTCATAATAATTACATTGAAAATTTCATCGTAGCAAATAAACAAACATAATAAAGGGATGGTTAAGGGGAGAGAATGCTATTTAAGTCCAACTGGTTGGGTTTTGAGTATTGAGTAAAACCTTCACATGTAGATGGCATTTTTGGGTTAGATTTATTGCAGTCGTGTTGAATACGGGCATAGTTAGATAAGGTCGGATGAGGAAATGGAGCCAACTATGCAGACTATAAATCGGGAACCATTTAGTACATGACATGTTAAATACAAGCAAAGAGAAGTGGTAACACCTTTATGGCTCACTGCGGAGATATAGATCACAAGCTTTCGAATGTTAGAGCTTTCTTCATCGGGTGAATGATCTCCGCAGTGAGCTAAAAAGGTGTTACCACTTAATTTGCTTATATTTGAACTGACTCACACGGCTATCACAATGAGTTCCAACATGTCAAATACAGAAATTGATAACCACAGCTTACTCGTTCCCTCTGCAAGGCATTCTCCCAATCCGTGTTCCTCAACTGGGCGTCTGCTTCTCTCATTTCTCTGTTGACGCGACGAGCATTGATGCGTAACGACTCGCGGTCAGCAGCATCCACATGTTTGTCTGTCTGTCTCTCCAATATTTCAGCGGCCATCTTCCGTTTTGTTTCTTGCGCTCGGGCTATCGATGCTTCTTGCCTTTCACGCCGCTGGTTCTCTTGGATTCCACGGTCTTCCTGCTGCATATACCGGTTGACTTCCTTCATCTTCTGAGCATTCTGTTCCTCCGTGCGACGCTTTGCCAGGTCCTCAGCTCGCCATGCGCAACGCAGTCTCCTGGTGACAAATTACTCAACTGTACTCACTTGACACCATATATGGAGCATTTAATTATATAGTTAAATTTAGCCTGAATATATATTTTTTGCATTTAGGTAAAAACCTAAAACAATATTTGATGATGGTTAGTGACTATTTTGACTAATAAAAGAGATATAAATAGCTCTGTTAAGATTTATCATATTTTAATTTATACACCATGTGTATTTAACACTCAGCACTCTCTGTCATAGAATTGTATTGCAATAGTTATGTGATGTACAGTTGTCAGTGTGGTAAGGGTTAAAGACATTTAATTTTTACCAAATTTGTGTAAAGGAGAAGGGTTAATCATTCAAGGTATTTTCTAGGAGATAGTGCCACTGGAAACAAAAAATATATTAAGGGTTTTAGGTGAAGTCATTATATAGCAGTTCTTGATACATGCCATCTACACTGCTACAGCAAGGCTTAATGTATGTAATCTACACTATTATGTATACTGTAGCAGTGTAGCTGTGGGACAGATATGGAATATTCTAGAATAGGACAGCTGAATGTGGTTAAATTAAAACAACACAAACTTAGTCTCATTGTATGTTTCCTGCTTCGCATCAAGCTCTCGTTGTTTTTCACCCACCACGCTCCCAATTTCAACCCCTGGCCCTTGTTTCTTCGTCGGTTCACCCTGAGGTGGGTGAGGGGTGTGTAGCATGTCCACACTGTCACTGAGTGGCTCCGTCCGATGGCTGACATGATGGAAGTGACTGTTGTCTCGAACTACAAGATGCAAATCAATAGTGCACGTCAAGAAACATCATGCGGTACTCGTGTTGCCCTGTCCACTTTCCAAGAGCTCCTGTCACCAATTGGAGTAACTATCACGTTCAAAAAACTTTGTATGTCTACACAAAAGCAGTGTTCACGCTGGGTTTTGCATTTTATATGCCAGGGCATGTGCCAATCTTTATTTTTATGTGCCAAATTTAATTTTTTTTGTGCCAATAACAAAAAACGAGATATATCGAATAATTTTCTATGTTTTTCAATTTTTTTATTTTAATTTTATCAACGAGTGATGGTTTCCGTACGGTGGCCCATGCTTCCTGCATTTCCTGGATGCTCTCATTGTACTCGTTTTGTGGAAAAGTATTTTCAGTATTTTTAAAGCAACAAATCATCCCGTCTGTCAGGAATATTTTCTCTAACCAGGAACCACCGAAAAAAATCACCATATGATAAACAATGAAACTCAATTAAGATCATAGGACTAATAGAAATTTAACAATTTGCGATTTTCACAGTGATTATTATTACACGAATACATTGATTACAATGAGCAGCCATATTTCAATATTCATTTCGATTATGTACTTACACTAAATATCAGCAGCAAAAACCATCCCTATTGTGAAATGTCAGGAAAATAGTATTAATAATAGAGGTGTATGATCGGGTACTGTAACTGGATGGTGGTATGGGGAATAAAACAGGGAAGGGAAATAATTACATCTGGTCCACATTGTCTCCCCTTGTACACATTAATGCAGTACATAGGGAGGTGTATTATTCCCCTTGTCTTTCACTACTGCTTTTACCATTATAGAATGTTACTTCGTTGCGATTGGCTTATCAGCATACACTTACTGGTAAACGATGTATTATAATGGACAGGCATATTCATTAGATGTAACTATAGCTAAAAGAACCTGTACATCCCGTATAGTACGATTTTTTGTTAACTTTTACTACAAGTACCGGTACTTAACTTTCAAACTAATATACCACTTCAATTTTTATTTAAATATGCGAAAATCACAGGCAATAAAACACGGCAATATGGGTTGCCATGCCAGCAACAAGAAAAAGCAACATTTTATTGACTTACTTATTATGCAAGGAAAAACAGATTCCTTTTGTTTATAAGTATTTACTCAAAATGCCTCGTTAGACTTGTCTTATACGAGTTCAAAAGGCTACTTTATAAATACTGATTCATCCCACCTCACCTGCACATTGGTCTGATAATATGCGCGACTACAAAGAGCATTTAAAGCTGAAAATCTCTCTTTTGCCTTTTGCATCAACCTAAAACTATGCTGTGTGGTTATTATACCTTAACATAAATAATAAGGGAAAGAAAGATCCTCCGGCATGAAGGGAACCCACTCGGTTGTGTACGCAATTTATGGTTTATACAGCAACAATGTGACAGTTTATACAGCAACAATGTGACAGTTTACCCAGCAACAATGTGACAGTTAATACAGCAACAATGTGACAGTTTACCCAGCAACAATGTGACAGTTTATACAGTAACAATGTGACAGCTTACCCAGCAACAATGTGACAGTTTATATAGCAACAAAGTGACAGTTTATACAGCAACAATGTGACAGCTTATACAGCAACAAGGTGACAGTATATACAGCAACAATGTGACAGTATATAGAGCAACAATGTGAGAGTTTATACAGCAACAATGTGACAGTTTATACAGCAACAATGTGACAGTTTATACATCAACAATGTGACAGTTTATACAGCAACAATGTGACAGTTTATACAGCAACAATGTGACAGTATATACAGCAACAATGTGACAGTTTATACAGCAACAATGTGACAGTTTATACAGCAACAATGTGACAGTTTATATATCAACAATGTGACAGTTTATACAGGAACAATGTGACAGTTTATATAGCAACAATGTGACTGACATCTGTGACGAAGGAGACCTTGTCGTAATGTGTATGCAATTAACGTTTTATAGGGCAATAATTCATTGTCATTGTGACTGACCTTTGTGCCTGAGTTCCAAGGGTGGTGGCAGGATTGATTCCCTAAATTCTTCGTGCATCGGAGGACCAATCAGCTCCGGCCTGGCGTCACTTCTCCAATATTTCCAAGGAACTTTGGCTCTTGCAGAATTCTCATCGACATAACTACATGGCTTGTAACTGTGGTAACCGTGAGTGTAGACATCGGCTGGGTAGTATTTGAAAGAATCATTAGTAACTGCATCAGGACTGTTTATAAAACCGCTATCACAATCACTCTCCTCACAAAATTCTTTCTCTGCGTGTTTATTCACCTCTTGATCAATACCATCAGCCTTCCACGTCACTGATTTCTTCAGCCCATTTTCATTAACAGTTTCTCTTTTGTGAAGGATCTTGTCAACTTTACCACTTTTTGTGCAATCGTCACTTTTTCTATCGTCTTTCACATCATCAAAGTCAGTTGTAGAGGATTTTAAACACCCCTTGTCTTTATGCGGCAATTTTTTATCAACTGTACACTCTGGCTGATTCTCACATAACTGGGCGGCAACTTTTTCTTGGAGTTCACCGGCTGTCAACTTTGTTCCCGGGATTAACTTATTCATTTCATCGCTATCCACAGCGCTGACAGCCTTTACTTTTTTATGTTTCTTATACACTACCGGATATGGTACGGCGTAGGGATATCCATAATAAGGATAATATTTGGGAAAGTCTAAATATGGGTAAATAATGGGCTCGTATTTTAAGTCGATTTCTTGAGCAATCGGAAAATCCGTGGGGACGGCCTTCACGGAAGAGTTTGGGTATCCAGCGAGGGTTTTTGTCGGGTAGTCGTCTGAGTGAGCGATCAGGTTATTTTTGGCTGAGTGAGGCATTCGTTGCTCGAGGGTGAGGCGGTCGTAGAGATTGGGTGGAATCCAGATCGCTTGATTGACAGGTATATCCTGAGTGGTGCCGTTGTTGAATTTAACCGTCACGCCTCGTGTCTCATCGGATCCCGCAGCGACGGGGACTAGAATGAAAGTAAACAGGAAACTGATGCATCAGACGGGATAACAACGCATCAGTGTGTACGGATGCTACAATTCGTTATCACACCGTTATGTTTTAATTTCTTATGTTGCATTAAAACTAACACCATACTGAAAAAGTACGACTCAGTGTGAGTACTTTATCTTTGAGTATAATCATAAGTAATAACAATCTCAGCTTACTAATAACACTTTAACACTAGCAGTTACTAAATGATTACACGTAATTGGAACCGAATCAGTACAGTATTATCTATCGTTTAAATCACGATGTTAACTTTATGACTTGTACGATTAATAGGAACATAGGAATTTGAGACACCATCTTCTTATATGCTACGGGGCAGGCTCTATTGAAACAATCGAATTTCCGATATGACGCAATTTTTGAAGGCTAAATATATAGAGCCAATCGGAGTAACGTAGGCATGGCGCGAGGTGATTGACACATTAGCGAACGATTGAGGGGATTTCCCGTTTGTGGCGAGAATATTCCTAACTGATTAAATCCAGTATGTTACATACACGAAAAGTATATAGGCGCGTTAGAGACATACTAGTTACTAGGGCGCCTCCACAACAAGTTGATTATTATTATTTATTATTATAATGTTTCGTGTGATATTTAACGTAGTTTTACAGCATTTTTATATGTCTGACACTGTGCCACTATCCAATCTATATTTTTATTTATATTTTCTTCATCTGTGATCTTACTGTATATGTCTATTTTATTTTCTACTCATTAATGGTATACTAAGTTCGATTTTGAACTGTATTACTTGTATTTCTAGTTAATCATAATAAACGTAAATTTGTAAAGTGTCTTTGATAGCCATGTGTTAAAAGGGCACTGTAAATCAATAAAAATTTCATTTCATTTCATTTCAATATTTCAGAGATGAGAATATGTAGTTGTTATAGTAAAAGAAAAGATAGTATTCACAACTATCACTACAGAACATATCAGAATTCTAAAAACTCCAATAATACGGTGCTGAAAGCAGAATATCAGTGAGAACTGAACTCCCAAAGGTAGAACGTTTCATATACTGTACTTACAATCAGTATGACGTAGTTCTTGGCCATCAATAACAACAGCCACGGAAAATTTTTCACCATCCGGTTGCCATGGTGCCAGGACTTTATCTCCGACAATGATGGTGTGCTTTTTCGAATCAGGATATGAAATAATGTCGTAATCATACGTCTCTTGGTACACCGTGTTGCGGAATTTTCCCTGCGTGCAGGGACCAATAGCAACGAGAAATTTCTTGCATGCGATCTGTAGATAAAGTAACATTATGATTGTGATATTCAACAAACGAAACCTTGTCAACTCTCTTCTAGAAAACAACGTATAATTGTAACATATCAAAAATCCATAAACTACCATATCTTATGAAGCTACATAAGTGGATTCTGCCATTTCAATAAATGGTAGTCTAGAAGGTCAAGGTCACTTCTCAAACACCGAAAAAAATTTTGTAGGTTCTATTCAGAGTCTTAGTGCTTTAGTATAGTAGTATGGACAAGAACATTACTTTAAAAATACATTTCTTAACATGACTTTGTAATTGCAAATTGCCTTTAAACAGAATTCGTAAAGAGGTGACATAGCAAGTTTTTCCCAAGAACAGTTCACAATTTTCAACATTTTAAAGGTGAAATTCAGATGTAATTACAATCCTAGATAGAGGTGAGTGCAAGATGTAATATTTTGGTGTATGACAATGTGCTCCATAAAATAAGAAATAAGACATTGATCAAATGTTAAAAATAAAGCGTTCTGTACCGTGGATTTCAAACAGTTAGAAAATTATGGTTTACAATAAGTTATGCACCGTATACTGGATAGAATAAGTCTGACCTGACTTCGCACGATTCCATGATAGAAGTAGCCATCTTCGTGCCTTCGCACCAACACACTCTTGTCTATCAATAAAGCTCCCGCTGCCAGCGAGACGTTTGTGAAACCGTCCAACATTTCCTTTTGAGACATTAACCAACCTCTGGCTGGTCGATACCGCACCCAATTCTGTGGGCTACCTAAGTGCTGGAGGGGGGTGTAAGGTATAAAACCATAACTCACGGGTGCGTTGAAGTATGAGTTGTGATAAGATAAACATCTCGCTGGCCATAACTCCGGGTCGACTTGGAGACTCGTGGTAACGCTACAAGTTTTTTGATTGGCCATTGGGTATCCTACATCGCTGCGAATAACTCGTTGTTTGAGGCTCTCCATCGACACGACCGGTTCGACCTTCTCGAAGCATCCATGTTTTGTGAGTGAAATGACGTGGTACGAAGCATACGTGTCGTACGATAAATTCTCCAAGAAATCGTGGACTCTCGGATCGAGTTTACCGCCAGAGCAGACGTAAACGCAGTGAACTGGCCGCGACTGCGATGTCAACATCACGTTATCGAGAACCACCGTCGGATGCTGATCGGGGAGACTGTCGGTGATTAAATAAACAGCATCGCACGCATCATCGTCGAATGCCGTGAGGAGGGCATCTAACGTATTAGTCCCGGACGAAGCTGATATTTTGTCAATCCACTCAGAAGCGACGTTTACTGTCTCCGGTGTGCACACGACCATTTTGTCAGCCCACTGGGTGACTTCACTGTTGAACTCGACAATGTTGAACATCATTTCACGACCGCTGTTGGCCATTTTATATAAGCTCTCTACGAGATGTTGTTTAATGACTGGCAGACTCTCGTACATGCTGCCGGATGTATCCACGCAAAAAGTCACATTTGCTTCTGGCACAGCCGCGAACATCGTAGGTATATCCATGACTAATAGCTTCACTTTTGATACCTGTAAAAGTAAGGATAAAGAAAAAGAAAGAACGGTTAATTATTTTCAAGATAACAATTGGAACGGCGTGTACCATACCGCAATACTTCACATGACGAAATACAAGCTAGCATACACGCCATTCTCCAACAAACAACCTCAGGCTACTGCCCCAAATACCAGAGAGAAAACACGCAAACAACAGAGTCAACACCTAGATTATACAGTAACAGTCATAAACAGGAGGGGGGAGTTGGTAAAGTGAGTGGTTAGAGCACCTGACTTTGAATCTAGAGGACCCTGATTCAGATCCTGCCCTAGCCATTATACAATCTGTAGTGTTTTTTTGGTAGAAAGCGAAAAAACCCTGGGGGGGGGGGGGTAACCCTTGCAGTGTGGTAATGTAAAGACTTTTACCCTCTGATGTGGGTGCGCATAACATGCTCAATGGGTGGTCTGCTATGTCAGCATCCCACTGTAAATAACCATTAACTATCATATACTTAGCAGGGCGTGCGATATATGTTGCCCCTCTGTAGGATTGGGGAACAAACTCCGGGAGTAATATCTACTAATAGTAATAGACTAATCTCTTAAGAGTTCGGGATATGGGTGGAAGGGATATTACAGAAAGACCCGACTAATATATTCGATGATATATCATTACAATTTACAAAATGCTTAATTTTTTGCTCAAAAATTATTCGATTTAAGTATAGAAGTCTTTAAACTTACTAAAAACTTACAGTATTATAATGATACCTATTATAAGTATCACAATGGTTATAATGGTGTGTTTTTACTTTTACTTTTTTAGTTAATTAAATCGTGTATCTGGTTGATTCACATTCTTGGGCTATCCTACGGGAAAATCCTATATGATGATCATGCATGCAGATTTACTACGCAGTAATAAAAAATGCATAATCGTTAATATTACCTCATTAAAGTATAATATAATTATAAGGTACGTATAAGTTAAGACATCGTCTTGTTTACGTGTTTCTACGATCGTTGTCAGGCAATGTGACATTATTTTTAGATGTAGTCAAAATATACATCAGTAATTGTGAGTATTATTGTAAGTGACTTATGTAAACCGTTTAAATACAAAGATTTTGATTAAGTACAATGATATAATTGCAAACTCTGCCATGGTATTATTTTTTCACGTCTTAATATTTGATTCGGATATATTTTTTTCTATTGAAAAATTATAAAAATGATGTTTTTTCACGTTTGTTTGTAAATGATAAAAGGTATGTCGGACGATTTAGCCTACTGACTTCACAACATGGACTATTCGACCCACTCTTTATAGAGATCCCATAAATATATTGCTGTGAATGGAAGATACGCTTTTAGTAATCTTTACTCTCCTGTCTGAAAACCAATTCGTTCGGTTTTATTTTTCATGTTGAACCGGTAAATTACATTATTTTTGTTTTATTTAGAAAATAACGTGTGCAAATGAGTTATGTACGTTTTTATGAGGCAAATGCACCGACGATTGAAGAAAACAATAATTGATATACTAATAAATTCCACGATATTTTAATTATATCATTCAGTATATGGGTTATGAAGGTGCTAAAGTTTTTTCCGTGTATATTTTATTTACCATATATACTTTAAGGTAATAGATCTATGTTATGTAGGCGGACAATATACAATGTTTATCTTAAAGTATTGTAGTGTTAGAGCACACGTCGGCTTTTTTCTCGGCATTCTTCATAGTGATCACATACAAACCAGGAGCCGGACGTTAGGTTAACTTAGCACAGCTACATAAAAGACATACACGAGTGTTACCAACGGCCCGAATCGTCTGACTCGGCGGGTCGAATCGTCTGGAACAAATGGTCCGACCCATAATAAATTGTAAGTTTGGGTGTTCGCTACCTTGGCGGCCTTCGGTTGATTACGACCTTTCCTAGCTGCAGACCTTTTGGCCAAAGCTTTGCAAGGCCGACAATGTCTGTTAGACAAATTTTAGATTTCTCGAGGCGTATACCGATTTCATTAAATTTATTGAATCGTTATAATATATTCAAATGGAAAACGTACAGTCGCCGTAAACACGATGCCAAAGAAATTCAACCTGACAATGATTCAATGTAAGTCATGATTAAGAATTCATCTAATCTTTGGCAACGTGAAAGTCATTCCAACACGAACATAGCTGAAACACAAATACTATAGTCTGTAAGAAAGTCTGTCGGTAATAATTTTTGCAAGGAAGCAACACTAAAGTATATCAGCAACTTTTACAATGTATTTACAATCTAGTCATCAGTAGTTACGATAGAGTAACTTAAAAGTATGAAAGTTAAAATTAAGATCAACACTACAGCGTAGTTTTATAGTTTAGGAAGACCGTTATGCCGGTAATTGCGTAAAAAAACCCAGCTCACGTCATGGCACTAGCTCTGTTAATAACTGTAAATAGTGCAATAGTCATTAATGTTATAAAGGTAGGCTAATAACTATGATATGGCTACATGTTTATCCATACGAAGTAGTGTTTCTTAAAATGTTTTCCAAGTCAACTTCCGCAATTGTGTTCTCTAACTCTAGGATGCCTAAAATACATGGAATGAAAGGTCATTAACAAAGTAGGTCCAGGACTTGATCAGTAATATGGGAGTTATATGTTTGTGGTCAAGATTTTTTGTTCGTTATTTTTAGATGTATGTATGTATAGGCTGATTACTAGAGTAATAGTTGCATGGGCCACCCTTGGCCCTTTACAAAGCCTGTCTATTAATGTGTTTAACACAAGTTGATTAGCCCTATTTATAAGCGGTGGGGGAAAAACACGTAGTGAGAAAAACCCACCAAGTCTGGTGACCTTTTTCCATTCACGACACTGGTTCCAAATGTCTACATATGAGCTACATATCTCGCACACTCCTCAATGGTTATTTACAATGAGATGATGACATACAAACCACATATAGAACATCTGAAGCACAGCAAACATCAGAAGGAAAAAGCCCTAACAGAACCACACTGTAAGGGCTACCAAAGACCCTCATAAGTAAAGGGGTTTAAGACGTTTTCAGCCCGAAAAATGCCAGAGGTAGTATACTGGTTAGAGTAGGAATTGAACCAGGGGTCCCTATGATTATTGATTAATATTTCTTCAAATGGTGCATACTTGTAAATTCATTTCGTCGTCGTGCTGTGGCCTGTCAGATGCTGACGTTGCCGGCCATGTCGTGCCATTCTTCTCGCTGCCTGGCTGTCTTGATTATGTCGATGCCTGTTTGGTTTAGATGGCGGCTTAATTCATCAATGTAGGTCCTTCTCTGTCTTCCTCTTGATCTTTTC
>WURV02151518.1:0-17259 GCA_011762755.2 Epimenia babai | reverse complement strand
GGGTTGAATAAAACGAATGAAACCTTACCGTTCAGAGATCGGCGCAGAAATGAAGTGTCCCGAGTCGGAGAGGGCTGGGTTGAATAAAACGAATGAAACCTTACCGTTCAGAGATCGGCGCAGAAATGAAGTGTCCCGAGTCGGAGAGGGCTGGGTTGAATAAAACGAATGAAACCTTACCGTTCAGAGATCGGCGCAGAAATGAAGTGTCCCGAGTCGGAGAGGGCTGAGCTGTGAGCCAGGTGGACAGCTGCCAACTCAACCTTTGTGGGTCAAAGGCACGTCATAGATGTGGTTTATTTGCCCAGTCGATTAGACGCCGTGCGACAGATAAATCCTATGAATACTAGTTAGAGCGAGCGCGGTGCATATACGATTAGACACAAAACTCGAAAACAGAGGCGAGCCAGATAATACAGTGATAATATAGAAAAACTATCATGTGTTTATTCTATGCCAGAAATGAGGCCCGGTCGTTATAATAATCATAAGATATGGATGGAAGTATGTGTCGCGAATAATGAGGCCGTTTAGGTGTGCTGAGAACTGAACACGTATTGTGTAAACGCAGCCTGTGCATTCGCATACTGGGCTATGGACTTTATTCGCTATCACTCGCTACGTATAACCGTCTCTACCGATTCGTTCCTCCGCTCATATTTGGTTTAAAGATGGCCTTCGTTAGAAAGTCGCTAAAACAACAAATACATGCTCGTAAGTCACAAGGGTGAAGAAATAACTGCGATGGAAACAACCCAGTGTGGCAGAGAGTTGACCATCAGTTCACTCACGCCATATTATACTACAGACGGCGTATAGCCACGGTACACTCTGCAACATTCGTACTCCTTGATTATTGTTCGCTATGAGATGCCGAGATAACGCGAGGTGAAGAGTCATAGACACCATTCCTGAATAATAGAACCACAGCAACATCGCGGAAATAAGCCCTCAAATAACCGAACTACAGGAGCTGCCTAGATTCATATGAATAGAGGGGTAAAGACGTCTTCTTTCTGTCGCCGCCACAGCTATTCCAATACCAAAAGCCCAATTCAACACAGGGTTTTCTCGATCTAAACCTAACTATCACCTCGTCACTAATTCAATTTTTCCAGCAATTTGTTCAGTGCCAACGGCCTACAGACCCAGTTTTTATGGCCTCACAAGGGCCTTGCGCTCATGTCTGAAGAAGCTGCACTTTCTAATAGCTTTCTAATGCAGCCACATACCGGCTGTTGTGAATACGTGTGCGAAACTACCGGTGTCACTTAGATGTAACCTTGCTTTGCGATAATGGAGATTGTTTTTCTGGTCATTGATTCAATATTTTTTTAGTCTGTATCGAGTTTTCTTTGTCTACCAACGGGTCTGCGTGGCACTTGATACCCATATAATTCTTATAAACAGACCCGAGACATAGTAATGGGTCAACTGAGCATGTCTTGACAGCTCCTTGAACAAAGAGCCGTATCCCATGTACGACATGATTGCTCTCTTTCTGATAAGTCTGAGTTCTCGCGGCCAATTAACAATGTTTTTTGTCTTTCCCCTACCAAGCATATAAGATCCTTTTAGTAATGCGTAGAAAACTAATCGCTACTACATGCGTTCCACACCCACGATCTGCAGAAAAACTAGCAAAATCCACCTAGAAAGGATTGTGTCAGCCAACTCTCGGAATGTCAAGAGTACAGTTAATGACTTCCCGCAACCAACTGACTCAGGTCTTACAGCTCTTTACTGACTGTGCAGTTCCTACTGACCAGGTGGTCATGGGGTGTTAGCAGTGCGTCGGGAAACTGCAGAGATGTTTCATTCACCGCGTGCCCTAAATCCTTCGAACTAGGCCGTCTACGTCTGTTGTGGACTTACATGTATACCTTATATGTTACTGAGCTGTACAGTAGATGATGATATTGATTTTACTAACTTCATTAACTAAGTGCGTTTTTGTAGTCTGTATGCAGCCCGCCGCCTACGTCTAGGTATTCAGTGGCTCATCGTGACACTCTGTATCGACATAATAACAATTATTTATAATTGTTTAAAGAGGGTGAGTGAAAGCCTAGTTATAAAAAATGTACAAAGTCCTGTTGTCCTTGGTATAGACAAAATACACACTACCTGGCATAGTCAATAATAATCACACAACGTATGTACGAACATATGGACAGGGATGTGGGACAAAGGGAAAGGGAATATCTGCCTCGTGCTGAGTTGGGACCAGGGTGATGAGTGCTTTCATTTTCAACATTAGTTAATATTAGTTCAAGTCATTCGGAGATGGCGTTGGAGAAGAATGAGTTTGAATGAAATAAGATGAGATGCACTTTGTATGTCAGTTGGAGGGTCATCAAATGTGCGCGGACCCAAATAATGAAGACGCGGAGGCCAGTGGATTTGTTTGTCCGTGAAATTAGTGTCTGAGGTTGTACCGTTGTTGAGGAACATCTGTAATAACGTTTTCCTGCACGAATAAGTATCGACATGCATTTGAAGCATTGACAAAGGATAAGGTATTTTCTGCGGTATGAAAGGGGAGGCATGGCCAGTAGGTTGCGGAGAGAGAATGTGGGAGTTCGTAGTGGTGCATGATAGATGAATCGCAGGCCCCGATTTTGGAGAGTTTCTAGGGACTTTGATAGATTTTCTGAAACATTGAATAAGACTGGAGAGGTGCATTCGATGATAGATAGGATAAGTCCTGTATAAAACTGGAGTGCAGTGGCGTTAGTAAGGCAGTGCCGAAGTCGGTGGAATTTTAATATAAATGGGTCAATTTTGTGTTAATGCGAGTTCGTCGATCGTTCCAGGTTAATGAGGTGTCGAGAAAAATCATAGATACTCGAGTGATGTTGTAAATTGTGCTGGATCTGGGTCCATGGGCACGGTGTCAACTGTGCGACTAGAGAGAAGGCAGTAGGTTTTGTCTGAATTAAGCTTACGCAGATTTAGTCTGTACCAAGACTATTAGTATAAGTAGTAATTAGAGGTAAAATGTTGGGTGCCGGGTGCGACGTGACGAGCTAATGTGGGGCGTGGGATGTGATGAGTGGGGGTGTGAGGCGCAGGGTATAGGAGATGAGGTGTTATGTGGCAGTGTGGTACGTGACCTGACATGTGAAGTGTAGAGCGTGACATGTGGTTAGTTAGTGTAGGGTGGGGTTTGTAATGAGTTTGTGGAGGGAGCATGATATATGATGGGTTACTGTGGGACGTAGGGTGTGATGGGTTATTGCTAGGCGTGAGAAATGATCAGTTGGTGTAAGACGTATGATTTGATGGGCTAGTGTGGGGCGTAAGATATAAATGAGATATTCATATTCCATAATAAACAGTTTTATGGCATGATTTATATTATTGGGATTAAACGCCTAATTTGCTGGTCTTACATCTCGTTCACACAGAGCCACGATCCACATACAGTATGTTTTTGTTTTCTCCATTAAGTCTGCTATCTAATAATCGGCCCTCGTTCTCAGTCTTTACAAACCACTCGCCTGTTAACGGTACGCTCTCACCGAAACCGTGAAAGACCATTAAAAAGACCCCGTTTAAAAACTAATTCTTCACGGTAGTCTTCAAGCCCCTCTCCCATCAACTCAGTGTCGCCATCCCACTAACCGCGTATTGTTGCCTCGTTCTCACTCAGTTCCCATGACTCACTGACCGAGTTTCGATAACATTTTCACCATGCGCCCACGGTTGTCAGACTCAGCCGTCCTCGCTGGTTTTAACTTACGTTCATGATATAGATGTAGATGTAGCCTATCTGTACTATACATGATATTGATTTTGTTCACTTCATCAAATAAACATCCATAGTGACCTATATTGATTCACTCTGACGCCGACTTTATTTTAGTTCATAGATATAATCGTCATGGCACTCTCTACCCACATACTGATTATACACACTTATTACATTTATGGGTAGAGGTTAACGTACAACTGTTTTGGTCTCGACGGCTCATTAACCTTATAACGGCCATAGCCCACTAAATTTATGGTCACTTATGAAATTCCCACGCGTTTTCACGCAGTTGTCACTCGGCTGCCTGTATCTATCTCACAATCGATTACAAAGTGTGGATGACGCCTAGCCATTGGTATCTAAGCTCTCTAATGTAGCCAGTTAGCGTTTGCTGTGGATATGTGTGCGGGACTACCACTATCATTTACACGGAACCTTGCGATACGGCGATGGAAATCGTATTCACGATGTTTTCAAATGAATAGATATCACATTTAGTATTTGATGGCGTATATATCAATTTTATATGTAGTTGATTCAAAAACGCCATTGACAATAGTCTAAATATTTCATCGTATCCAGGTAAAGCGGCACCTAATCTGACTAAGACGCTAAGTATGTCTTGCAAAAATAAATACGATTGTAATTTTAAAGGTGTCAATTGTGTTATAAATGAGTTACCCGAGCCCCGAAAAGGGCCCACTCGCCAGCGGCTAAGTCGAAGGCACTCTAGTATCCCGGAGCCTTATAAATATTTCAATCTGTATCGACTGTCTTAGTCTTTCAACGGGTGTGCGTTTCATTTAATACCCATAAAATTCTTATAAGCAGACTTGAGACATAGTAATGGGTCACCTGGTCATGTCTTGACAGCTCCATGAACAAAGAGCCGTATCCCATATACGACATGATTGCTCTCTTCCTGTCAAGTCTTTGCTACCTAATCACTCAATTCTAAGGACCAACTGCTAGCTGTTGACGGCTTACCATGTCACCGAGTTCTTACGGGCAATTGGGGATGTTTTATGCATTTCCCTCACCAAGCATATACGATCCTTTTAGTTATCTATAACAAATCATTTGCCAAGTCTTTATGCGTTCCCCACCCACGATCTGCAAGGAACTGTCAACAAACCACTGAGATAGCATCGTAAGCCAACTTGCCAAATGTGGAGAGTACAGTTAGCGATTTCCCACGATCAACTGTCTCAGTTTTTACAGAACTTGACTAACTGTGTGTATGGGTTGTTAGCAGTCCGTTGAGAAACTCTACCGATGACTCATTCACCACGCGCCCTGAATCCTTCGAACTAGGCCGTCTACGTCTGTTGTTGATTTACATATATATCTAATATGTTACTGAGGTGTACTGTATAATTATTATGATATTGATTTTATTAACATTGTTAACTCAACATGTTTTCTAGTCTGTTTCTATAGTAATAATAATAATAATACATTTGTTTGGGAGGCGCCCTAATAACTAGTATGTCTCTAAGGCGCCTATATACACTTCGTGTGATAACTGATTATATTTTATAATACAATAGTGAGTAAATACAAGTAAATCATTGCTTAACACAACATTCAAATGAAATGAAATGACTATTATATTGCATAACACGATAAAAAATACATTCATATCCTAATCATCTATTAAATCATAGCCTAACACCATCATTATGTGAAATGGAATGAAATTCTATTTGATTTTTAGCGCCCTCCCAATAACATGTCAATCAGAGACTTCTCACAAATTTGTGGTTACTATGACTAAAAGAAATGCAAAGAGTATACGGAATACGGGGAGTACAAGGAATACCGTTCAAAGTCGAACCTGATAGATGTCTATTTACACTCCAACAACGAGTAGTAACTGGTACACGAGTCCCTGAACGTAATCACACTGGATATAATGAAGACAATTTGCGTGAAATTCGGATGTCGGTTTCATAGGAATCCACCAGATAAGAAAGTTATGCGAAATTGGTAAAAAGGAGTTATTTAACACAGCAAACAGCACAACATTAGCGAACATCAATCACGCACCCTGTACCGGTAGATCAGTAAACGACGGAGATGATGTGAGGGAGAGTTGGAGAATCTGTTGCTCACTCGCCATTAGAATCAACAAGGAAAAGATCAGCTGAGCTTGTTATTCTATGAACGACAATGATGAAGAAAAACTCGCAAGTTAGGCCATGGCGTCCATGTCTTGTTAATGAGCTTACTGATGACAATCGAATTAAACGTAATGGACTCCGAGGTAGGAAACGGTTGCAACAATTCCTTCTTGTGAATGTGTCTTCCTCAGTGACGACTGTGCGATTTATCGTTAACAACATGACAATAACTCAACCCACGCTTCGAAAAATGTCACACAGACTTGGTGACATATCACTTATGCAGTGAAAATGACGGAACACATACACACAGATGTTCTAAACATATGATATGAATGTGAGTGACTTTCGACCACCCTGTAGAAAGATAATGGGCGACACCTTTTATAGATAAGCAAATTAAGTGGTAACACCTTTATGGCTCACTGCGGAGATATAGATCACAAGCTTTCGAATGTTAGAACATTCTTCATCAGGTGAATCCATTCAGCCATTCAGTGAGCCATAAAGGTGTTACCACTTAATTAGCTTATATTTGAACTGACTCACACGGCTACCACAATGAGAACCCTTTTATAGACTAACTAGTTCATTGATCACAAGCTTTCGCTATGCCTATGTTTTGCTATTATGTTAAATAATAATATTTATATTATTGTTCGAAAATTTCGTTTAATGAGAACGTTTATTAAGGCATCCTCGTTTCTTGTTTTATGAAACTGTCATATCTGTTGGTTCTTAGTCGAAGACTTTTGTTAAAACGTTGGTCATTTTTCATACATAATTTAAATGAATTGTATTGAATAAAATTAGTATATAATATTGGAAACATACGCGGACACCGCGTCAGTCATAGCCGCATGAACACCTCTGGGATGCCTTATTGACCAATACAATGAATGATACGCAATGGCGGTGTTGTTATCTTAATCACTCCGTGTGGCATATATACATCTTCAGATAAAAAAGTTCCCCATCATTAAAAATCTACGACTCCCACTTTTACCGATGGCGGGGAGGGGGGTTAATAATGATCTAACTCGACTCTTAAGCTTGTTACCTCTTTATACATGTCGCGAGCCCTGTAAGGCTCGTCATTACTTAGGTAGAAGTCACCTGACATAGCATACACGTCCCAAAGATTTGGTACAAGGTTTCGTGCCTGTTTCAAGCAGGCGCCTGCTCGACCCATATTTCCAATCTGTACACAATATAACATAGAATTTTAAGTTTTTACTTTGCATGCAAAATTCCATTTTAACAAGCGACTACCCCATTTACAGTTAGTATTGCGGATCACACGTTTTTAATTTTGCCGATAGTTGGCAAAACTATCTGGTATTATTAGTGACGATGTGTCAAGTCTGTCTGCTTCCTTTCAGCCTGTGTGATACTGGGCGCGATGTAGGCGGGAATTCGTCCCCGCCAGGTGAACGCTGCCGAATAGGCGAAAAGGAAGAGGCCAGACTAAATATCACGTACTGGGTTGCTTCCAGGTTGGGGAGGTTCAGCAAAAAACTAGCAACCTTTTCTAGTAAAAACGCAAATGTTGCAAACATGCAAAAAAGACTGCCTCTGTACGGTCTGGCTGTACGGTCTGGCTGTACGGTCTAGCTGTACGGTCTAGCTGTACGACGACTATACTCCTTGACTTACATCATATCAAATACGTAACTTGACTGGCTTATTAGGCATGATCCAGGCCAGAAAGTGGACCTAAGAGGTCATGCGTTGCATACAAAAAGAAATAACGACTACAAAATAGTACAAAAGAGTGTATTAGGTGAAAAAAAACGAGAGCTGGTCATAGTGGGCGAGACGGCACGCGTGGCAATAAGTAAGACAGTGTCGGAATTTTGTACACGCTCAATGCCACACCTCATACATCTGACTAAGGACGGGGTCGTGTATCGATTCGCGGTAAAATTCGTAGGAATTAAATAATAACCTCTTTGTAAAGCAGGCACCGAGCAATGAGCGCCACGGCAAAATGAGAGTCTCGCTCAAGTGCCAGCTCGAGTAACTCCAGCGCTCTTGTGAATTGCGACAGTCGTTGATGAATCGCTGCCAGCTTAAACATGACTTCCGTGTTGTCTGTTCAACAGATCATGATCAGACGAACTATTGGGCACATATCTGCTTCTATGTAATTTCTTAACGCGATTTGTTACCGTTATTGTTGATAGTGAATAGGCAGGATATAAATCTTGAGATCTTCAACAAACCATTCTAAGTAATTTCGGTGAACAATTGTGTAATTAGAACAACTCAGGAAGTAGTGCAGCTAGTTATTTATCATACAGAAGTTATTTATTAACAGAAGTCCGCCACTGTGTTGATTCGCTAATTATAAAGACATTGTATATATTATACAATTATTACCAGGCAGTAGCCTTCGCAGGGACAAGAGGGCATGAAGAGCAGGGGTCAGAGACGTACTGTCATCGGAATGTTCGATCTCTGCATCTGCGAGACGAACGATAATGATAACCATAATGATAACGATAACGATAAGGATAACGACAACGACAACGACGATAAGGATATCGATAAGGATAACAACGATAACAATGATAACGATAACGATAACAACGATTACGATAACGTTAACGACGACGATAATAATAATGATAATAATAATAAAAATAATGTACATCGTATCTTGTACATATTCTTATCGTATTCAGTTGTTAGATCAATAAATGATCAATGATCAATATACATATATGGCTTATCCTAAAATCGCTGATTAATACATTTAGAAATTCAGAGCAATTTTGAACTTCTCTGGCCAATTAAAAGACATTTGATTCTCGAATGACGGTGATGACTAAAGATCTTTGTATAAGCGGGCTTTACTGGAACCTAATATCATACTAAACCAATGTTGATCCCATTGGTCAATCACCCTTTCCCAAAACTCGTGCACAGAAATTGAGTCATTGGTTCATCCACACATCGCCAAAGCCATTTGATTAACCTGATCATCCCATGATATGGTAAAGATAAACATCGCAAGACACTAATTAATTATCAGTAAACATGCTTAAATAATTTATGCGATTCCAAGCCAATACCCAGAGTTCGCATCTGTATAGCACAACTGGAGTAATGTCCATAGCAATCCACTCTAGTATGCACCGTAGGCAGCCGACCTGTCACCCTGATCTTTTCATCTGGAACTTACCACTTACAGAAAATATTAGACCAAATTAATATTCACTTGTTTTTATTTTTTCTACCTCCTGCCCTAAGTATAACCACTTTTCCTTCTTACATATTGAACCGCCTTCTTAACAAACCACAATTTTAGTTTTACCCACATTCACTGACTGACCCCACCTTCTACAATAAATCTGCAACTCGTCAAGTTCCGTCTCCCACTGACCTGGATCATTGGTCACAATCGCAGTATCATCTGTACAGAGCGAGCTATTGATCTTACAATAATTACTGAGCCGCACACCTAGAGACCTATTGGATAAATTATCGTGAAAGTCATCAATGAAACAGAGATATAAAAATGGCGACAAGGTCTCTCCTTATTTTATTCCTATATTCAAAGTACTCAAGAGTGACTTCCGTTAAACCACACACATGCTCTGGCAATATCATACCTGTTGTTTAATAGGGCAATGACCTTCGCCATGACACCTACTTTACACAGTTTAAAAAACAAAATCTCGAATATATACAATTTCCTTCTACAAATTGTCCTATATACATTTCTCGCATGGCTGCTAGTTTATTCAGTCTACATGTGATGGATGTGTGGTTGCTGCCACAACGCCTAATTTCCAATTGAAAAACACGTTTGGCTTCTCGGCCCTCATTATCGTACCAGGGTGTAGATCACTTCTGGGCTGACGGTTTTGAATTTTGAACACTTATCGCCATACACCCTGCAGCAGACAGAATGCCATCATTGAAACCACAGACCGCATTATCAGCTCTAAAGAGTCTCCCTTAAAGATCGCCAAACAGTAAAGTCCCATAGGGAGAGAAATTCAACGAGATTGGTGAGAATCCAGGGCAGGGCAGCCACATAGATTTCCCGCGTCAAAGATTTTCACAAATCTTATGATGCAGGTCTGTGGTTTTCAGGTTCCTTCATTGTTTACCTAGACTGTCGGCAGTCGTTTCGTCTCTCCCAGAGATTTTGTGTGTTTCAAGAGTGTGGTTGCGTACTGCACTCCTAACTACACTTTTAGCAATAGGTATGCATGGTTGTTAACTGTCTGGAGTCGATTCACCCCTTAGTCTTGACATGTGATCAGATTTTTTCATTTCTTAGTATCCTAGAGTGACGGGGTACCCAGCGAAGTATAACGTGATTGTTTTTGCATAAATTGTTTAAAGCATTTTTGTATTCCTTAACCACTTTTGATATAGTGTGGTGAGTTGGAATGGCTATTATGCTAGCCTGGCTATCACTATGGGTATGTATATTTCTCCCGTTTGTCTTTTATTGATGTATATAATTAGCACAAGTATAGCGGACAATTCAGCCTGATAAACAGCGGTGTATTCACCAAGCGGGAACGCGATTTCTCTTTACGTTCCTATACTTGAGTCGTTTCTTTTGGATACTTTAGAACCATCGGTCCAGAAGGTAATTTCATTGTGGTACCTTATTGCATTGACATTCCAAGTAGAGAAATATTCAATGGTTATGAAACATTTTTGCTTAAAGATGTTTTCCATATTCATTCTATCTGATGGCATATAAATTTCTTTGTCCCTTCGAGATTCTTTTTCAGCAGTGCTTCTGTGGGTTACTTTGTAATTCTTTCCGTAGAAGCTATCCACCTGCCCATGTATAGCAGTCGCGTATGCATCAATAATGATTCTTCCATCATGTGCAGAGACATTGGTCCGAGGTTTAATAGAATCTCCTTTCGTCTATTAACTATAAAACACCAGATGATTCACAAAGAGCAACCTGGCGCCTACCGCACGAATGGACCTATCCAGGGGTTTTATTGACATAATCTATCGGGCAAATAGCATGACCAATATCGACCACGTGATATTGCTTCCTTCGGTCATAACATATGCCACGTGCTAATAGTACTATAGTTCTAATGCAAGGGAAATGAAGGAAAACCAATGGTAAGTATAGAGATCTTCATCAATGATTATCAGTGTGTATGACTAAATTTAATTTTAACTGTGAATTATTGATAATTATTTAAGCGATATTTTCCCACCAGTTGCAGGAGTAAACTCTCCAAGGGCTTCACGCAACAACGGCGACTTTGTTGTACCCAAATGCTGACTTCTGAGGACTAAGTCGTCCACTGTTGTAGACAGAGTCTCTAAGTGTAATGCCCTCGATGGCCGCATAAAAATAGACCCGTCACTGACTGCACTCAATGCTAGCGTAGCCCTAGTTTAAAGTATCCCAGCATAATTATTATACACATGGACAACGTCGGTTATATATACTACACACGAGACTTCGCAATGAGTGCAGTCAGCTTGCCCATGACCTTTACAGGCACCATTTATGTTCTAGTCCAGCGTGTTCGTGTGGTGCCCCAAAAGAAGATTGTCAACATTATATCTTAAAAATCTTTGGGGGCCCCGAAATAACAGTGCAAGAAT
Organism: Epimenia babai; assembly: GCA_011762755.2. Classification (NCBI taxonomy): domain Eukaryota; kingdom Metazoa; phylum Mollusca; class Solenogastres; order Cavibelonia; family Epimeniidae; genus Epimenia; species Epimenia babai. Next base: position 5,772 of record WURV02151518.1, on the reverse strand, counting down.
GCACTTAATAGCGAGACTGGCAAAAATTGGGCGGAATTAACCGATCACGCTAGACCTACTGCATGGGTCAGGCGTTCTGTTGAACCAAGATAATCTATATAAAGCAAGTGAATTTCAATAATTTATTTAATTGCCCAAACGTTTTTAATAATTTACACAAAATGCATATTTTTAGTAAAAACAATCAGTATAAGATATAACATCCAATACATGTACATATTTTTTTCATAAATGGATAAATGTATAGTTAGTAACTGCCTTATCCTACACCATGGTAGTTAAACCCGCACTTAAGGGACTTGCACCAGCACATGCACTTCCATTTATCCGTTTAGTCTAATTCGTATAAATACTGCTGTTAGTTGCTATCTTCGACTAATTCTGATATATTGTGTGTGAAGAAGGCGCAGCTGATACTTTGAGTCTCCTGGCCAATCCGTGTTTGAATAAGATATGTTTAAAATAAGAATCAAACATCGCAAATATCCCCGAGGTGAGATAGAAACCATCCCTAGAGTATCAGAAGCACATCCACGAGAGGGGGGAATATCCCTGGCAGACCCACCCTGCCAGAAATGTCCAGATACCCCATGGCGCAAGGTTTAAAGCGTTTTTGCCCAAAAAAAATTCCACAGCGTGGGGGAGAATCAATCCATAACCCTCAGGATTCACAGCCAGACGCTTTAGCTACTCCTTCACCTGCCCCATGGAGGTTAACTAACAACCGCGTTGAAATGTCGTCTTCAAGGGCATACTCGTACATGCGTCTTATAGCAGTCATTGTTTTACAACTGACTGATTTCTCATGACCAAGGACCGCTTAGAGGCGTTCCACAGCATATTGTAATTTAAACTTGTTATTGTTGGAACTGAGAGCTTTGATGGCATATTTGTGGTGAAGCCGGTATTTTTACATACTTCGGATGGTGGTTTAAGAAATGAGTTATTATCATATAATATACCTTTAATCATACACACTAATTATCATTGCTGAAGCCTATTTACTATTGATTTTCCTATATTTCCCTTGCAATTTCATACTGTACTATAAAGCACGTGGCACTGTTATGAGCAATATCGCGGAATTGGGTCAGTAGGCAGATAGGATAGGTCCATTAACGATAGGTTCATTAACGATAGGTCCATTAACGATAGGTCCATTAACGATAGGTCCATTAACGATAGGTCCATTAACGACATTGTCCGCGTTCGCGCACTGAGCCAAATTGTTCACATAATCACGGGTGGTTGCGGTTCAGGTAGGAACCTGGTCAAGTAGAAAACGGCACCGCAAAACCCTATTGAAGGACCGTATCGCGCTCTATATGCGTACAGCTGGGGGAGTCACACTTAGCACTGGTCTAAAATACGTAATCCTGAGCTGATCGAGCGGCTACATGACCCGATTTTGATTTCACAGTGAAACAATCTACTTATTGTCATCATCTTATGTGACTTCGTTCTGTGGCCACTATATTACCTGTCTTTACAAGTCATAGTGACCAGACTGAAAAGCTACTAAATTTTAGTATTACTGTACTAATTTAGTTTACTCAACAGGAAAATACATATACCCTATTTACGCATTTGTCATGAATGTAAAGACTCTATTACCATTTATAATGCAAATCGTATAAACACACGCGCCATTAGGGTCATACGCCTCCTTACGTTTTGCAAAAAGACCTTCGAGCTCAGTGACCGGATGTCGAGATTGAAAACCGATAGCCACGGTAAGGTCAAGGTTGATTGTCATGTGATACATGGACTCAGGCTGAAAATGTAAAAGTAAATGCACTTTTTTGTTGTAGCCATAAATTCTACACTGATCATTGTACACGATGACAAGTGCTAAGAGAGCCAGGTACAGACATGCTTACGCTTATATGCTTACGTCGGTATGAACGATTTGCTTCTGGTTCGCATTACATAGAGTTCGCTCACGCATACTTAAGATTTTCTTTTATATATTTCTGTTTAAACAAATTTATATTGTTTGTATATTCCTTTTATTTCTCAATCAAAATACTGGTTAAGTGTGTCTCACGTGTTTTCTTAAAAGTAGCCAAATGTCTATGTATTATAGTGGTGATTTCATTATTGACTTACAATGTAAAGTATTTCAGTAGCATACTGCACAAACTCTAAGGGCGTGTCTTTGGCCGGTAGATGTGGGTAAATGTCTCGTAACCACTCGGTGTGGGTGTAGCCGTGGTCAATACCTGTCAAACCGACACTTCAAGTCAAGTACCTGACAATGAACCATCATTACCAGGTTAGGTGATAAAACATTATCGCTCCAGTGATACTGTAGCTAGCGAAGCATTATCGCTCCAGTGATACTGTAGCTGCTAAAGCATTATCGCTCCAGTGATACTGTAGCTGCTAAAACATTATCGCTCCAGTAATACTATTAGCTGCTAAAGCATAAACGCTCCAGTTATACTATCAGCTAGTAAAGCATTATCGCTCCAGTAATACTAGTAGCTAGTAAAGCATTATCGCTCCAGTAATACTATTAGCTAGTAAAGCATTATTGCTCCAGTAATACTATTAGCTAGTAAAGCATTATTGCTCCAGGAATACTAGTAGCTAGTAAAGCATTATCGCTCCAGTAATACTGTAGCTAGTAAAGCATTATCGCTCCAGTGATACTGTAGCTAGCGAAGCATTATCGCTCCAGTAATACTATTAGCTAGTAAAGCATTATCGCTCCAGTAATACTATTAGCTAGTAAAGCATTATCGCTCCAGTGATACTGTAGCTAGTAAAGCATTATCGCTCCAGTGATACTGTAGCTAGTAAAGCATTATCGCTCCAGTAATACTATTAGCTGCTGAAGCATTATCGCTCCAGTTATACTATTAGCTGCTAAAGCATTATCGCTCAAGTAATACTATTAGCTAGTACAGCATTATCGCTCCAGTAATACTGTTAGCTAGTAAAGCATTATCGCTCCAGTAATACTTTTAGCTAGTAAAGCATTATCGCTCCAGTAATACTTTTAGCTAGTAAAGCATCATCGCTCCAGTAATACTATTAGCCAGTAAAGCATTATCGGTCCAGTAATACTATTAGCCAGTAAAGCATTATCGCTCCAGTAATACTTTTAGCTAGTAAAGCATTATCGCTCCAGTAATACTATTAGAACCAACGGTACACATAGCGGAACAACAGAATTTTGGTGGTTGGGAGTACATTTTACACTGACTTATCATTAAAAACATATTTTAAACACCATTGCGGTACAGTGCATGATGTATATTGAAGGATTTATCCGGGTACCTCCTGGTGGAGCGCGTGACACGGGATACATAAACCAACGTTTGCGTCCTGTAATCACGGCATTCCACGAGTCTGAGTGCTTGTGGTAAGAAACACCCGTCCCGCTGCCGCCCACGAACAAAATACAAACGTCGACCTGCGAAGGTGCGTAAAATACAAGAGCCGCTTCCGAGATATATATATATATATATATATATATAACCCATACTGTCTGAAATGAATGAAAAGGTGTCTCTAATCGCATTTGTCCAATCGGTCATACAAAACGATGTCTGGCAATAAGTGAGAACACACAACATAAAATATTTTCAAAATTTCGGTTGCAACACAAAGGGTGATTCAATAAAGCTTCAAAAATATTACGTGTACGGACACTCGGAAGGTGAATTTTTCACCGAGAGAGTACCGATTATAGATATATCATCTGTTGGTGAGTTACGTACGGTTGTTACGCGGCGATAAAGTTTCATTAATACCAATTACGTTAATTACATAACACAGCTCCCAATACGATAGGGCGCCACGCGACGCGACGCAAGTCCACACACCACACAAGACACAATACAAGAGGATACGATAACACAAGAAACAATACAATAGGATACGATACCATGCTATGCGACGTTATACGGTACTATAAAATACTACAATACAATGCAACGCAATGCAACCAACGCATCGCAACACAACGCTAAACAATGCAATACAACGCAATACGATGCAGTGCAATGCGATACAATACGATGCGATACGACACGATACAATACGATGCGACACGATACAATGCGATGCTATATAGGCTTTATTTACGATGGAGGTATGTAGCACAATTACCGGGATATAAGCCGGTAGATGGAGCGTGTCCACGAGCCCGGTCTCCGTACACAAAGAACGATCGAACACGTAGGAAGGCTCCTCCTTGTCATACGTTACACCGACTCTACGCACATGAAACAATATCCCATTCGTTTGTCATGCCCTCTCCCTGCGACTTTATATTTTTTATTGTTAACACTAATGGCGGGACGGCCATCTTGTAATATACAATGCATTGGATAATATTAAACCTACTGCATAAATTTATGCAAGTAGTTATAACTTTGAATGAGTGTAAGAAGACACGTCCGCTTGATAATCATAATAATGAAGTCATGTATACTACGTAAGAGATATATTAAAGAACTTTATCATGCTCGTTAAACTTCTGTAATTGATTCAAACACCTACTTCACTAATGGCGGATCATTAGACATGTTCAATTCAAATAAAAGGCAATGGAATAGTACCAATGTAGTTAACACCACGTACGACTGATGTGAACTTGCACTAATTTATGATCGCTGAGTTTTATTAGATATGATACCTTGTCCGCCATGTTTTTTCTTGTTTCATCAGTTGTTTCGTCACATTGAACCCGTTACTCTCACCTCTCTGACTGTATAGAGAGGCGGCCACCGCTCGCCGCAGATATTTCTCGAGTGTTACCTCTGTATAGCCGCTTCCACCATGACGAACGATTTCTCGAGAGTTGCCTTCTAATACAGTTATCCATCCGAAGTCTCTTATTAACGAGTTCAATTCCCATGTATCGCCGTTTGTCCAATCGTTGAGACCATTGCGAAATGTCACGATCAATGGTTTCCGAAAACGATATTTGTTTTCAAAATCGACAACGGTCAGCTCGTCAGCGTAGATTCTGTCGACTGTCTTTTCGTGGGCAAAATTATGGAAATATTCAATATTTTCCGCCTTGTTAAAAATACTGTTATTGAATTCACAGAGCTGCTGTTTTGTTCTGTGTGTATGAAATGTACGGGTATTCCGTTTAATAGCCTCAACAACACATACCAATGTCAAAAGGTGCCTAAAATAATGACTGGATTTCATTATAAGACAGCGCTTCTTAATTTATTTTCGTTCCATTAAAAGTTTAAATTCACCTTGATCAGAAAATTTTACGACGTAATACTGTATTTTTATGACGAGGCGAATTGTTTTTTTAATAATTTCAAATTATTTTACAAAGAAAAAACAAGTACAAAATATTGTCTGTCTATGTTAGAAAAAAATCTCCAAATATCCGATGATACACCTGCAAGGTGAAGGAGACTTAAATAATGACTAAACCAATAACCTGAATACACACTTTGCAAAAACAAACAGAACTTGAAATGCATATGTCTCGATAAAATGAATGAGGACAACTAGAACGTTATCACATGTCATCAAAAACAAAAAACAATCGAGATCTAGTTATAATTTCACGGATACTGATATTAGTCCATTCCAGTGACCGGCAGATCTTTATTTTAATCCAATTTTCTCTTCGGTAATCTATTTTATAAGTGAGTTATATACTAAAAAATTTATAACTAAAAGTTATAAATTTAGTTAATTTAACGAAAACGAAAAGTAAAGGTAACTCCGTACTGGCTAACAGAGATAATAATTCTCACTAATTTAGCTCTCTGTATTTGTCAGTGTGCG
>WURV02151507.1:2415-17261 GCA_011762755.2 Epimenia babai | reverse complement strand
TTTTCTTTTGCTCAAAGGGTGGTAGACACGTCCCACCCTGCGGCGGATTCCCTTGGTTATCCTCGCATAGGAGGGGTGGCCGAGTGGTCGAAGGCAGCGGTTTTGAAAACCGCCGTAGTGAGAGCTACCGTGGGTTCGAATCCCACCTCCTCCGCAAGCTCGCCGCAGCCTAGCGGGACCCGCACCGCCGCTGTGGCAAATACTCCATGCTCCGCCGAGCCCCACGGGCTACCATCTGCGGGTGGCGGGGTTGGTAGCAGGGGATCACCTGGTGGTGAAGCGGCTAGTGGGCGCATATACCCACCATGGCATCTATGTGGGGCGCGGACGGGTGATCCACTACGCGATGGACCTTGCCCATCTCAACGAGCCCTGCATTCGCGTCGCCAATTTGAGGGATTTTTCCAAGGGTGGCCGCGTAACGGTGCGCCCCTACCAAAATCGGGCAGCGCGGGCGGAGGTTGTGCGCCGCGCTTTCTCCCGCGTGGGGGAGGCTCGCTACAATCTTTTGTACAATAATTGCGAGCATTTCGCCACTTGGTGCCACACCGGCAGTGAATCCAGCCGCCAAGTAAATGGCGCCAAGGAAGCGGGTGCTGCTGGCGTTGGGGGGGTCGCAACGGCGGCTGCTGCTCTTGGACCATCAGCGGTGGTTTCTGCGGGGGTGGGAGCCATCGGGGCGGCGGCTTCCGGGCTTGCCGGTGGCGTGTTGGCGGTGGGGCTGGCGCCTACGGCAGCGGCCACCGTTGCCGTTCGCAAGGCTCTCTCCGATGACGAGCAGCTTTCAGAGGACGAACGTAAGGCGCGCCACGTGGGTCGCCAGGCATCCACCGCGGCAGCCACGGCCGGCGCCATCGGCACGGCTGCTACAGTTTCCGCAGCCGGTGCGGTGACCGGTCTCACTGGCGGTGGCCTCGTTGCGGGCTTGGCCGCCGTTGGTGGAGCGGTGGGCGGTGGGGTGCTTGCGGGTGCGGCCCTTGCGGTGGCGGCGCCCGCGGTGTTGGCCACTGGGGCGGGGGTTGGCGCGTACAAGCTCGCGAAAGAACTGACGAAACCCAAGAAGAGGTAGCCCGGCGCCAACTGCTTTCCTGCGAGGGCTGATATCCGTCGGGCTGCGCATATGTGCCAGAGTTTTCCACGGTTTGGGCGATCTACTTGACGCGCCCACCGCTGCTGCCCCAGGATGGCAGGGCAATGGGTGCATGGGGACACGGCAGTTTTCAAAATGACGCGGTAATGGATTGGCTAGCGGAGCTCGAGGAGTCCACCGACAGCGGGTTCCTTCGGACGGCCCTCGTCCAAGTGACCCATCCTGAGGACCCGGTGAGTTCAGATCAAGCCGCCATCGCCATTGGCGCGGCGGAGGTCATCGCGGCCCTCGTGGGCAAAGCCAGCGATGAGCTACCTTCCCAGGTGATTGCCTACACCCACGATGCCCAAAGCCCCGACGACGAACTCATTGAGTTGACCTGTGAGGCGCTGGAGCGGGTGGTGAGTGAAAGCGCAGACTTCAAAGAGCTCTGGGAAGAAGGGGACCAGGATGCCTGGATCGACCACCTTCACCTGCTGCGCGAACGCTTCGTCTTAGACACGGGCCACAGGGCATGTGACCCTTTGCCAAGCCTTCCCAGCGCCTTAGCAAGCAGGCATGTTGGCCATGCTCCAGAAGGCCTGCATTTCCGTTATCTTGCCTGCTTCGTCGAAGGTCATCAGGTCAACCGGGCGCAGGCGATAGGTTTGGGGGCCCATGGCCAGCTGCATATCGAACGCCACCACCGCTTGGGTAGGGGATGTATCCATTGCAAATAGCACGTTGCCGTCGCTCAGCCTGCCTCGGCTTTGTTCGTAAAACTTCGCCAACTCCTCTCCCGCCTTGGGACGGGAACCAGCTGGGTCCATGACCTGGGCGTTATCTGCATACAGGCCGAGTACTTTTTCAATTTCCGCTGCGGCTACCCAGGCCACGTAGTTGCGCAGCGCCTCTTGTCTGGAATCGCTCGCCTCGGGTGTCCATTGCTCTCGGGAAACAAGCTGGCCCTCGGGGCTTAGCTGCAACAACGTCAAGTTACCCCGCTCCCCGGAAAACTCCGGCACCAGCACCCGGCCATCGCGGCTACCCCGGGGCTCGTGCTGATCTTCGGCTAGGGGCAAGTCTGTAAGGGAGAGACCCGCCAGCGTCTTTCGCAGGTCTTCGGCGCCGTTCATCCATGAAAACTTCATAATTTTGAGCTTAATTCAATCGACCTTTGGGCAAAAGCACGTGAACCTTCGCCGCTGGCTTTCTACACTTTGCCCATGGCCCTTTTCCGTTGCTATTTCAGGCTCCTTCCCGTGGGCGTCAGCACTGCTATTCTTTGTTTGGCAGGTTGCGCCTCCGACTCTGGCTCCGAACAGACGCAGCAAACCACCGGCAATGGGGGGTGCTGCTGCTGGCGGCGCTAGTGGTAATGGGGGCAGCTCGGCTGGTGGTAGTGGCGGAGGCGGCAGCGGCGCTGCTGGCAGCGGATCGGCGGGCGGCTCCAGCAGCATTCCTCCATGCGGCAGTTATCCCAAGGATGGCACCAGCTGCAAGACGGGGGAGGCTTGCCAAACCGCCGGCTCCCCCTGCGGCTCGCTTCACCAATGCAAGGCTGGGGTTTGGACATCTGAAACCGTTTGCCCACCCACGCCCAGCTGCCCCGACACGCCACCCAAGCTGGACGCGTACTGTCCGCTGACATACCCCACAATGCCGCCAATGAAGTGTACTTATGGCCAATGCCCGGCAGCGCCTACTTACTCCTGCAAGTTTGGCGAAAGGTGGGTGCAGGAACCGGACTCTTGCGAGCTTTAGCTGTTGCCCTTTGTCCTGGGCCTTTGCCCCCCGCCGTGGCAAGGTGGCAGCCATGGCAAAGCAGCGTGTGGGCGAGTTGGAGTTTGAATACGAAATTATCGGTGAGGGGCGCCCCTTGCTGCTGATTATGGGCATTGGCGCTCAGATGATCGTATGGCCTGACGAGTTCTGCGAGCGTTTGGCGGAGCGGGGTTACCAAGTGATCCGCTTTGACAACCGGGATGTGGGCCTTTCCAGTCACCTCCATCACCTGCGTGTACCCAATGTGGCAAAGTTGCTTCCCAAGGCCATCGCCGGACTCAAAGTGGAGGCGGACTATACCCTATTGGATATGGCCGACGACACCGCTGGCCTGCTCAGCGCCCTGGGTTTGGAAAATGCCCATGTGGTGGGCATCAGTATGGGTGGGATGATTGCCCAGTCCCTCACCATTTTGCATCCCACGCGGGTAAAGAGCCTTACGTCCATCATGTCCAATACGGGCCATTGGACCTCCCGCCTGGTGCACCCCAAGGCCCTCAAGGCGTTGATGGGCAAGCCCCCCAAGTCACCGGAGGATGCCGCGGCGAATATGCTCGCGTTCTACAAAGCGGTTGGCAGCACGGGCTTTCCCCAGGACGAGGAGTTGATACGTAACAACGCCATCCGTTCGTACCATCGGGCGTCTTATCCGCAAGGTTTTGCCCGCCACTTCGCGGCCATTATGGCGTCGCCCGATCGCACCGGTGCGCTGGCCTTCGTGCGGGCGCCCACGGCGGTGGTGCATGGCAGCGTGGACCCTTTGGTGATGCCCCACGGAGGCCGCAAGACCGCCGCTGCAATTCCCGGCGCCCGGTATCATGAAATCGCCGGGATGGGGCACGACTTGCCCCGGGGCGCCTGGGAGCGAATTCTCGATTGCATCTGCTCCAATGCCGAGCGTGCTGAAGCCTAGAGCGTCACAGGTTACGTAACCGTTGCGTAACCTGTAACGGTGTTGCGCTGTTGCGCTCGTCAGCCAGAGGGGCGCGAGCGTAGGCAAAAGTCCACACTCCGCCCCTGGGGCCTGACAGACACGTCACAGTGGCGGACATGGCTATGTAGCTTTTTCACAGAAAAGCGGCGAGAATCGGTCCACGGGGGAAAGTCGGCCCAATCCTTGCTACTTTTGGCCCCACTACCACGGAGGATGTGTTCATGAATCGCTTTTTTTCCTATGTTATGGGGTCTGCCCTGGCTTTGGGGGCCCTACTCGCTAGCGGCCAAGCTCACGCAGGCCTTGCCTCGTGCGGCAATATCAATGTTGAGGCCTCGGCCAAGTGTGAAGCCAAGGTGGGCGTCGAGTGCAAAGCCAAGTGTACCCCGGTGAGCTTCCGGGCCGCCTGCGCGGGCAAGCTGAATGCCTCCTGCAATGGCGCTGAGTGCCAGGCTAGTGCCAACGCCAACTGTACGGGCATGTGTGAGAGCAACTGCATGGGAACTTGCATGACCAGCGGCGGCAACTTCGATTGCGAAGGCTCCTGCAAAGGCTCCTGCGAGGGCAACTGCTCCGCCACCTGTAACGGCAAGACCGGTGACGAAAAGAGCCAGTGCGAGGCGAGCTGCAAGGCGAACTGCAGCACCGAATGTAGCGCCAGCTGCACCGGCACTCCTCCCATGGCTGATTGCAACGCAAAGTGCTCCGCCAGCTGCAAAGGCGAATGCACCGCCAATGCCCGCGTTCAGTGTAAAGTTGACTGCAGCGCCATGGGTTATGCCAAGTGCGAAGGGGACCTAAAGGGCGGCTGCGAACTTGAGTGCGACAAGCCCGAGGGCGCGCTCTTCTGCGACAGCAGCTATGTGGATCATGGCGGCAAGCTCAACGACTGCGTCAACTCCCTCAACGCCTTCCTCAAGGAGAACGTCAAGGTGACCGGCAGCGCTTCCGGCAGTTGCAGCGGCAATGGCTGCGAGGCCGAGGCAGAGGCTTCCGCAAGCTGCGCCCTTGAGCCCGGCACCCCCGACGGCAACGCCGGCCTCGCGTTTGGCGGTTTGGCCCTTGGCGCTGGATTGATGATGGCCGCCCGACGCCGGCGGCAGAAGGCTGCGTGAGCAGTCCCAACTAGTTTGCTTGACTTATCCCTTATCTACTAGCTTATCCGAACTGTCGTTTGACTCCTGCACCCGGTCGAGTTCTCCCTCGATCGGGTGCTCTCTGTTTGTATCCACTATTATATGAACGTATAAGCAACGATATATTTGTCTAGTGTTTTGGAGGTGGCCAAAGTGCTGATTTGAGTAATTTCAGTGGTTTACGAGCTTGGCATCATCCCTGCTCTATGGTCTAGCGAGCGTCGCCGCGGTACCTCGCATCCCGCTAGCTCTACCCGGCAACGTCTCCCACCCCTGTAGCCTTGGCGGAATGGTACCGCACGGTTATTACCCACCCATCGCCCCATGCCCACGCCTCGGTGAGGGCCGTAGATTGGTGGTTATCGCTTTGGGAGCCCGGATACGTGGGTTCGAATCCCACAGGCTACGCCCTGCCGTCGATGCGCAAATAGCGCGCTGGTGGCAAGATAGTACGCGCGAGATGTAGGCGCATTCCCCGTTCAAAGGAGGTGAACCATTCTGACTCCCCTTTTTTGTGATTGTAGTTTAATGAGAAAACGCGGAACTGGTGTGGCGCTGTTTGCGTCGCGCCTAGTATCTCTCCAATGTCGGCTCCTTGACCGGTAGCTACCTGGTCCGAAGATATTGGGTTATCGAATGTGAATTCCGAATAGCGGGTGCAAATCCCGCCAATCGCGCACAGACTTGCCTTTAGCCAGCTAGGCCGAGGGCATTTGCGGCTTTCGCTTAAACTGGAAAAGCACGGTGTATCTCCCCTGTCACATTTTGCCCGGTACCCACCAGGGCCGCTGATTCAGGGTTATCGACTTGTCCGTCCCGAGATGCGGGTTCGAATCCCGTAGGCCGCTCTATTTTACGCACATTTGGAACTAGCCCCCTTGTTCGTGGCTAGGGGCCTTTCAAACCTTGCCTGATCCCCATTCGGGCCGCCGCGTGAAAGGGCGTCGGTTCCATTCCCACATAAAAAAACGACGCTGCTTAGCCACCCCTTGGTGGTCGCAACGTCGTTCTCTCTTTGGCTGGGCAGGAAGCGAACTAGGCTCAGTCCACCTTCTCTACCGCACTGCCACCGCCCGACTTTGAGCAACTCTGGTCCACGCCGTCACCGGGTTTGTCGGGCGCGCCGGGATGGATATCGGGATCGTCATCGTTGCAATCTTTGGGTGCACAATAGCCGTCCCCATCGCCATCCACCGCGCCTGCTGCGGTGCAGCCACTTGCTGGCCCACCTGGCCCTCGCGGGGGGCCCATCCTGCCCGGGTGGGGCGCGCCATAACAGGCCATCAAGGTCATGGCCATGGCCCCCCCGATAGCAGCTTGCAGGGCGCGCTTTGCCAACGCCGAGCTGGGGCGGCGCGTTTGGCAGTGGGGGCACTGGTTGGCTTGGGGCGGGATAAATCCTTCGCAGCTTTGGCAGCGGCTCAGTTGGCTCATCGGGCTTCTCCTTGCATGGCGATGGTCTCAACAACGGCGGACCATTTCCCAGGTTACAGTGGCTTTCGCGCCCTTTTCTAGCCAATTGCACTTTTCAGGTAGTTCAGGTAGCGCTGGGGGCTATGCCCAAGCACCGCGCCCCGGCGAAGAGATTTTCGGGCCCTTTTGCGGCTTTCTACGGGCTCTCCGCGTGCCTTTCGTTGGTTGGGCTTCACTGCGCGGGGGGCGCACCCCAATCAGCCGGTTCCCCCCAATCAGCCCCCGCTGCTCCTGCTCCGGCAAACCCTGCGAACCAAGTGCCTGCGCCCACTGAAGGCGCGGACGAGACGCTCTCCGAAGAACTTCGCGAGCCCCAGACCCCGGAGCATCCCGCCGCGACGCCAGCCCCCGCGCGGCCAACAGGCAAGGCGCCGGGGCTGGCAACCTTTCATCAACACTTGCGGGAGTTGGCTGCGGGCAGTCGCAAAGGGCCTGTGCGGGTGGCGTGGTTGGGGGACTCCCACGGCCAGGCGGATTTTTGGAGCGGTAGGTTGCGCAGTCGCTTGCAGGAGCGCTTCGGAAATGGGGGCCTTGGTTTTCTTCACCTTGGCTACAAGCGGTATCGTCATAATGGCGCCCGCCTGACGGTGGACGGTAAGTGGGCGCCCAGGCCCAAGAGCCTCGCGGCGGGCAAAGGCAAGGACAAATACGGCGGCGCTTATGGCCTCGGAGGTTTGCTTTTTCGGCCCTACGGCCCTGCAAGCGAAGTGCGTTTGCGCTTGCGATCTTCCGCCGGGCAGGGGCCTTGGAAATTGCAGCTTTGCCTTCGGTTTCTATCCAAAAAAGATAGCCTTCGGTTGAAAAACCCCGGTCTAAAGCTTGCCCTACGGACCCTTGGGGCCAGGCGATATCCCACAGCTGTGGGCAAAAACCACTGGCTCGATTTGGGCGAACATTCCAAGCTGGATTTGCGCATTCGCCGTCGGCGCGGAAGGCCCGCTCTATGCGGCGTAAGCGTGGAATCCACCAAGCCCGGAGTCGTCCTGGACACCCTGGCGATAAACGGCGCTCGCTTTCGCACAGCGCTAAATTGGAATAAGGTGGCTTGGATTGGGGAGGCGGCCAGACGGGATTACTCGTTGGTCATTTTTGAATACGGCACCAACGAAGCGGGAGACTTTCGCCGGGACCCCAGCCTCTACGGCAAACATCTCGAGCGCCTATTGGCCAGGGTGAGAAAGGCCAGCCCCAAGGCGAGTTGCGCGGTAATTGGGCCCACCGAGCGCAATGACTTTCCACGCAAGACGCCCCCCATCGCCGCGGTACTTAAGGCTAAAGCAGCCGAAAAGGGCTGCTTCTATTGGGATAGCTACGGCATCATGGGTGGCAAGGGCGCTATCCGACGTTGGCAGGCAAAATCCCCTCCACTCGCGGCGCCAGACGGGATCCACCTGCTGCGAGCAGGGTACCTTAAACTAGGCGACCGCCTTGCCGCTGACCTAGTACATGGTGTGGGAGCGGAGGCGGCCGAAGGCGCGGGCGGCAGGCCCTAACCTGACGATCTTTGCCGTGATAATGCGGTCCATATTCGGAAAATTCTTTTTCAGATAAGCATTTCCCTTGAAATGAATCTGCTGCTGATTGGGCCGCTGTCCGTATTCGGTGGTGATCTTTTCGACCACATCCATGCCCTTGCTGACAGTGCCGAAGGGGGCAAAGCCCATGGCATCCAATCGGCTATTTTCGCCAATATTGATAAATAGCTGGGTGGTGCGGCTGTCCTTACCGGACGTCGCAAAGACCAACTCGCCCTTCTTATTGCTGCCTTTGACGGGATCGTCCTTGATGCGGTTCATCCGCCACGCGTTATTTACCTTGGGGTTGCCGGTGATTCCGAACTGGATCACGAAACCGGGCATGGCGCGGAAGAAGTAGCAATCGTTGTAGTAGCCGTGCTTTACGAGGTTGTAAAAGCGATCGGCACCCAGAGGAGCGCGGGTGCGGGTGACGTCAACAATGAACTCGCCCTTGCTGGTTTTGAAGCTCGCTTTGAACTTCTCCGGGGCCTTCTCTTTGAACTTGGAGAGGTCCAGCAGCACATTCTTGCCTGCCTTCGTTGCAGCGGGCGCATTGGCGGCGGGCTCGGTGGAAGGTTTTTTGGAGATGTTGGATTCGGGCTCAATCTCCGGCGGGGACTTGCTGCAGCTGCTGAGGGCAAGAGCAAAAACCCCCGCCGTCACGGTAAGGGAAAGGGTGCGAGTCATCATGGGCTCCCCATAGCCCCGTTGGGGCTCCGATGCACGTCTTGGCGGAGCTGGGGCGCGATGGCGCAAAAGGCCTGTGAAAAAAGGGGGCGGTCGGCGCCCGCTATCGCTCCGAATGTGCTAACGCAGTGGGCAACGCTGACGGACGCTGCTGGCTGCCACTTTAGGCAATCCTAACGGTCACGGCGCGTTTTCGCGTATCCTGTTGCTGCACCCTCGTTTATGACCGAACCCGCTCCTCCTTCCGCCCGCCGATGCGTCTTCGAATTTGAAGACCTGGGCTCCGATTTGCCCCGTCCGCCCCTGGCGGCTATCCGCCTCTTTTGGGCTTCGGGCGTGCGGGTGTCCCTCCAGAGTTGGCTCGATCTAAACGCCGAGATCCGCTGGGCCATTGCCACGGAGGGTGCCCGTGACGAGGTGAGCTCCGTGGTAGCCCAGGCGCTGATTAGCCATATCCCTTTGCGGGAAATCGCCCTCACCGCCAAGAGCCTGCCCGACGAAGCAGTGCCCACCCCCGGCTTGCGGGAATCCCTCGGTATGCCCCTTGATTGGGCAACCACCACGTGGCCCACTCTTCGGCCCTTTGACCGCTTCGTTCTAAACTACCTTCGCAATAACACACGGCTTTTGTGGCGTGCCTACGAAGAGATTAGTGGGACGAACAAACCCCATCGCTCCACGACCTGGTCTGGTCTTTTGGCCCGGGCGGAGGTGCGGGTGCGTACCAAGGGGGAAGTGCGCAAGGATTTGATGAACCTGCTTGCCACCGAAAAGCTGCTGGAAGGGCGGGCGCTCATCTTGGCGCGTACGTCCGGTTTGCGGGCGGCGCGGCGTGCAAGGGAGACGTTCGATCTCTACGCGGACGTTTCCACCGGCACCGTGGAGCTGGATTGGAACGTGCGGGTGCCCCAAGGGGTGGTGGTGTGGCAAGCTCATGTGAGCGACCACCATGGGCACTTCTTCGCGGCGGGCAGCTTGATTGCCGCCACCACAGCGGCCCTCTGCCTCTACGACATGATTAAAGAGTTTGATCCCACCGCCAGCGTGGAAAACGCCAGCGTTCTTGAAGAAGAGTGGAGCGTGGGCAAATACGATTGGGACGACACCACGAAGAAGTTCGCGTCGCCCTTCGGCAACGTTACCCATCTCAAGTGAGCTTGATCGATCCTCGCATTCTAGAAGCGCACCTGCGGCGCTGCATGGACGCCTATGGGGAGCGGCCTCGGGAGCAGTGGCCCCGAGAAATGGCCCGCGCCGCGGTGGCTACGGTGATTCGCTACAACCCGGAGCCCCAGGTGTTGCTTATCAAACGCAGCGAGCGTCCCGGGGACCCGTGGTCGGGGCATATGGCGTTTCCGGGTGGTCGTAGCGACCCGGAGGATCGGGATTCTAGGGCCACGGCCGAGCGAGAAACCCGCGAAGAGGTGGACTTGGACCTGCGCCAATGGGGGGACTATATGGGCCCCCTGCTGGCACGGCAGGCGGTGGCACGGGGGCGTCGCCAGCCCATGGTGATTGAGCAACACGTCTACGTGGCGGAAGCCCACGCGGAGCCCGGCCCGGCCATCGATCCCAAAGAAGTGGCCGCAACCTATTGGGCGCCGCTGCAGCCTTTTTTTGACGGTACCACCGATACCACGCTGCCTTATGAGATGGAGGGGCGCAGGCTGAAGCTTCCCGGCTATCAGTTTGGCCCTAACGTGGTATGGGGATTGACCTACTTTATGCTTTATCGACTCTTCGAATTGCTTCGTGAGGGGGATGTTTCATGACAACTCGTGAATTTCACTATACTTCTTCTGAAGACGGCTTGCAGGTTTTCGTGCGCGAGTGGCGCCCCGAAGGCGAGCCGAAAGCCGCGATCCATATCAATCACGGTATGGCCGAACACAGCGCCCGCTATGGCCGCCTTGCTAAGATTCTAACCAGCGCCGGCTATGTGGTATGGGCGCAGGATCATCGCGGCCATGGTAAGAGCATCCCTTCGGGCCAGGCCCCCGGGCATATGGCCGACGAAAACGGGTGGCAGAAAGCTGCCGCGGATGTGGCGGGCATTTTTGGGAAAATGCGCTCGGAGTTCCAGGGGGTTCCCGCTCTTTTGATGGGCCACAGCATGGGCTCCTTCTTGGTGCAGGAATATCTGATTAAGGGTGCTCCTGGGGCCGACGGGGTGATTATGTCCGGCTCCAATGGCAAGCCGCCCCCCATTGCCGCCCTTGGACGGTTGGCCACCCGCGTTGAACGCCTGCGTTTGGGCCGCACGGGAGTGAGCAAGCTGATGGGCGCCCTCTCCTTTGGTGAGTTCAACAAGGCCTTCGCGCCGAACCGTACGGATTTCGACTGGCTTTCCCGGGACCCGGAGGAAGTGGATGCCTATGTGGCCGATGAGTTCTGCGGTTTCGAGGTAAGCGTTCAGTGTTGGTTGGATATGCTCGATAACCTCGGCAAGCTCACCGCTTCAGGCAACCTGGCGCGGGTGCCGAAGCGTTTGCCTATCTTCATTTTCGCTGGTAACGAGGACCCGGTCGGCGATTTTGGTAAAGGTATCGTACGCTTGACCAGCGCCTACCGAAATGCCGGGCTGGAGCGGGTGCGCATGCGGCTTTATGCAGGTGCTCGCCATGAAACCCTCAACGAAACCAATCGGGATGAGGTCATGGCAGAGGTGCTCAGCTTTTGCGAACAAGCTTGCGCCGACGCAACCGCTTTACCCACTTAGCCAGGGTTATCCCATTACGGCCTGTGTTCGAGGACTGCTGATGGCTTAACCAAAGCTGGCTAACGGCTGGCTAACGGCTGGCTAACGGCTGGCTAACGGCTGGCTAACGGCTGGCTAACGGCTGGCTAAGCACCGCGCCCGAGCGGGGCGGCAAGCTGAGGTTTCCCCCGTTGACACTGGCGTTGCCCAGGTAGTCATGCCAATTTCCGGCTGGAATATTCTGGGCGGTTTGGCTGCTGTCGGCCCGGTTGAGGGCCACAACCACCTTGTCGCTGCCTTCGCTGACTTCATAAACGAGCACATCGTTATTCGAAAAGAGCGTCTTGCGCTGCCCCCGCCGGGTAGCCGGGTGCTGGGCGCGGAAGGTAGTGAGCTTTTTAATATGTTGCAATAGAAACTGCTGGCCTGCGGAATAGCCCGTCCACTGCATTGCCCGGCGGTTATCGGGATCGCCCCCGCCCGGCAGGCCGATTTCGTCGCCGTAGTAGATGAGCGGCGCGCCTTTGATGGTGAGCAAGAGCGTAAAGCCATTGGCAAGACGTTCGAAGGCGTTCATGCCGTTTGGCAACCCGGGGGTGTTATTCCACGCTTTGTCTTTGCCGTCGGACCAAGGGTTATCCCATACGGGGTTATCTTCAGCGAGGTGAATGACTCGTGGGATATCATGATTGCCGATAAACGTACTCATAATGCCCGAGCCATAATACCCGTCGTTGGAATCCATAAACCCAGCCAAGTCGTTCATGCTGCCCTGGCGCATCAACATCTTGCTGGCTGCTTCCATGCGCAGTGGGAAGTCAAACTGACCATCCAACATGCTGGGTTTTACGTAGTATTTCAGCAGGTCCCGGTCGCCGGTGTAGGTTTCCCCCACCAGGTAGAAATGCTCTTGGGTTTGGGATTCGACCTCCGTCTTCAGCTTTGCGCGCAAGTCTAGCAGCCAGCTGTCTTCGATATGCTTGACGGCGTCCAAACGGTAGCCATCTACCCCTGTATCCTTTACCCACATAATGGCGTTATCCACGCTATAAGCCCGGGCTTGGGGGTTAGTGAAGTTAAAGTCCGGCAGGTAGTCGGTAAACCAGCAGCGCTTGCTTTCGTAAGGGTCATTCCAATCGCAGCCATCGCCACAGACGCAGTTTTTGCCATTGTGGTCGAGGGGCCAGAACCAATCGGGGTGCTGTTGGTAAATCGGCGCGGAGCTATGCACATGGTTCATGGCGTAGTCCAGAATCACCTTGATATTCTTGGCGTGGGCAGCGTCCACCAGGCCCTTTAGTTCCGCCATAGTACCGAAGCGCTCTTCGGTTTTGGTGAGGTCTTTCGGCCAATAGCCATGGTAGGCGCTGTAGTTTTGCCCATCGGAACCCTTGCCGACGTCGTCGGTGTTATCCATGGGCACGGTGAGCCACAGGGTGTTGATGCCCAGATCCGTAAAATAGCCTTCCTCAAGCTTCTGTTGGACGCCTTTCCAATCTCCGCCCTGGAAGTTTGCAATGGGGCCCACCCCGGGAATTGGGGACCCGTTGTTGGAAGGGTCACCGTCCAGGAAGCGGTCCACGAATACGAAGTAAATGACCGAATCCCGCCAATCAAAGGTACCGATTTGGTTGGATTCACACGACCACCACTCACAGGTGCCGCCGTTGATAATGGAGTTTTTGCCCCCGAAGCCGTCGTCCTCTTGTTTGGTATTTTGGGGGTCGGCAATCCACATCGCGCCGTCTACCAGGAATTTATATCGGACATCTTTATTCCAGGGTAGCTTGACCTGGGCTTTCCACGTGCCGCCGGATTTGGCCATGGCCACGCCTTGTTCCCAGCCGGTGGGAGAAAAATCGCCCCGTACTTCCACGCTATTTTGGCCCGTGTCGGCGAGGGAAAACGCAACCTCGCAGCGGCGTTCGGATCCCTCGCACATGGGGGGCATGGGTTCGCTTCCCGCCGAGCCCGCAGAGCCGCCCATATTTCCGCTATTGGCACCCTGGCCATTGGCACCGTATCCGCCACCTGCCGCAGCCGCCCCATTGCCTGGCGAAAATCCGCCCGCGCCCCCCGGGCCATCAAAGGACGGGGTGGGATCAACGGCGTCGGAGGATGCGCAGTGAAGGGAGAGAAGCCCAAGTGCCAAGGAAAAACCCTTGGAAGCGATGCGGAAGGGGCGAGCCATGGCCAGGTCCTAAAGAGGGTGAAACTGGTGGGAGCGACTGGTGCTGGCGCCGAGGACTGCAGATGCAGAGCGCTAGGCCCAACCAGCACATTTGTAGCGCAGGAGCCTGGTGGCGTCGATTAGTAACGTAGGGCTGAGTGACGAATTTCTCGGCTAGTTTGCCAGGGCCTTGGCGCAGCTGGAGCCCACCGGTGCCAGCAGTCGCAACGAAAGGCGAGAAAGTGGGACAGTAAGGGTGCCGTCTTTGCTGGCCGCGAAGGTTTCGCCGGTGAGCACATCCACCCAGCCCAATGCGGGGGCTTGCACCCCTTCGAGTGAAACCTTCGCTAGCCCTTCGCCGCTGCGCTGCGCCACCACCAGCAGCGGTTCTTCGCCGAGCCGAAAATAGCCCAAGCTTTCCTGGGTCGCGAAGGCCGTTCGGCGCTCCCCCCTACGTAGGGCTTTGCACTGACGGCGGGCATGGCCGAGCTGCTTCACGTGGCCAAATACGCTTTTCTGGGCCTTGTTCCAGCTGGTTCGGTCTGGCACTACGCGCCGGTTATCGGGGTCATTCGCGCCGGCGAGACCGATTTCGTCGCCGTAGTAGATCACTGGAATGCCCGGCAAGGTCAGCACCAGACCCAGGGCCAGTTTTAGCCTCTCGTAGCTATCTCCCGCGGCGGGCTGAGGCGGCGTATATTGCCATGGGGATTCGGTATTCTCCCCCTCGGCCACCGAGACAAATCGGGCCACATCGTGGTTGTTCACCATGTGCGCCAGCAGGGCGCCCGAGCCTTGCAACCGCTCTCGCTCCAGGTCCAGAAGGCCCACCAGTTCCGTTAGCGCCCCTTGGCCTTGGCCGATCACCCTTCGCAGATCCCAATAAAGGGGGAAATCAAAGGCGCCATCCAATGCTCCTGGGCCCAGGTAGTACGCCAGGTTTTCTAGCCCCGAAGCCCCCGGGCCGGTGAAGATTTCTCCAATCACCAAGGGCGCATTTTCCCCGCTGTAGCCCCGCTTTGCCCGCTCTACCAGATAGCGAACTTGTGCCCGTGGAATCATGGGTACCGCATCCAAGCGCAAGCCGTCGCCGGCCATCTCCGATAGCCAAAACTCAGCGTCTTGGGCATGGGCTTGCAACACGCCTGGTGCCTCTTGGCGGTAATCGGGAAGGTAGCCAGCGAAGGTACAGGTGGCGATATTTTCTGACCAGGGACACCCGGTTGTCCCGCAATTGCAGCTTTGCTTGCGGAACCACTCGGGGTGCGCGCTCACCCTCGGGTTTGTCTGGTAAGCGTGGTTGGGAACTTGATCGTAGATGACCCGCAGGCCGTGGTCGTGGGCTTTTGTTACCAGCGTTTGCAGCGCTGCTTCACC
>WURV02151496.1:0-17261 GCA_011762755.2 Epimenia babai | reverse complement strand
AATAATGTACTACTTGCAAAAAGTTACTATAAGACCGTGAGGGTGAATAATGTACTACTTGCAAAAAGTTACTATAAAACCGTGAGGGTGAATAATGTACTACTTGCAAAAAGTTACTATAAGACCGTGAGGGTGAATAACGTACTGCTTACAAAAAGCTACTATAAAACTGTGAGGGTGAATAATGTACTACTTGCAAAAAGTTACTATAAGACCGTGAGGGTGAATGACGTACTGCTTACAAAAAGCTACTATAAAACTGTGAGGGTGAATAATGGACTACTTGCAAAAAGTTACTATGAAACCGTGAGGGTGAATAATGTACTGCTTACAAAAAGTTACAATAAAACCGTGAGGGTGAATAATGGACTACTTGCAAAAAGTTACTATAATACCGTGAGGGTGAATAATGTACTGCTTACAAAAAGCTACTGTAAAACTGTGAGGGTGTATAAAGTACTTTTACAAAAAGCTAGTATAACACCCTACGACATGTGGTTTACGTAAGTAAGGTGGTTTTGACTACGGTATTTTGCCAACCTCTATAATTGACCCTGATATGTTCGTCATGGCAACCGCATGTTAGCTTTGTAAAGGACCAATAGAGCCCAAACAACGGAGTGCTCGCAGCCTCTTGTGAGATACATACATTTTATGAATCATTTTCAATGCTACTCTCTTGAAGTAGTAGATTACACTGAAAAACCATCAATTATCTCCCTTTGTTAATTGATTTATTATTTCATATATACACCGCACATATTAGATATTCAGTGGGTTCTACCTATTTTGTAATGAGAGTTCAAATCCTTTTGGGCCATGCCTATTTTATGCCATGCCTATTTTATGCTGCTGCACTCTGCCTCTCTAATGAACTCTAGTAGACATTCTACAATGCACTATTTTCACCCTGGTAAAGTAAACTCCAAATTTAATCAACCCTTCTTACAAAGACTTAAGCGGCTAAGTGGCTACTCTTGCCATAAGTCATAGATATTTGTTAATGATCTATAACCTAAATATACTACAGCCTAAATGATGCACAACTGTGGGTCTTAATGTCTCCTTCATCTATTCAGCCATTGTACATAATTTTATCTCTATTTCTAATGTGTCAACAATTTCTTTAAGTTGGCATTGCATAGAACGTGAAATCTCTATCAATATTCTTCACTCTCTTCCATATTGACACACACACATTATTCATTATTCGCACCTGTACATAATTATAAATAATAAACAAATAACATGGATTAACTTATTCATTACCACCGTAAGTTACTCAGTGTTGTTACTGCTGTAAAGTTTGTTCACTTAAGTCAATATATTAATACATACAATAGACAGTAGTTCTTTCCTGTTGAGCTCTGTCGGTAGAGCGCCGGATGAGCGATGTGTATGGTATAGGTTCAATTTTACCTGTGTAATTTTCTTTATTTTGAATTCGGTTATCAACATAGCCGAGTGGTTGAGTAAAAAGTCGTGGGGGCGAGGCCTGAACAGGAGGGACACGCGCAGCACCCTGACGGCCGGGGCAATCGCCGGCATCACCGTATCAGTTTTACTCGTCGTCTGCTTGTTCATTGGCCTCGGAGTCTACTGCTACAGATTCAGGAAACAGGCCAGTCTCCATAGTTACAGTTAACATCATGGAAAGTGGAAGGACTTGGGTGAAATATACATATATTGATTTATTGGGTTTGTTTCGTGGATGTCACCATCATATCATTGTTCTTGCTTCTATTATTGTGTTATTACAAGTTTATAATTAATTAGTACATATTGCGACCTCGTGAGTTATATATGTTGCTATAATTGATACATATTGTGACATCGTGAATGTAAATGTTGCTATAATTAGAACATGTTGTCTTATGGTGAGTTATATATGTTGCTATAATTGATACATATTGTGACATCGTGAATGTATACGTTGCTATAATTAACACATATTGTCTTATGATGAGTTATATATGTTGCTATAATTGATAGATATTGTGACAGACATTATTAGTGTATATGTTGCTAAAATTAGTATATATTGTCTTATGGTGAGTTATATATGTTGTTATAATTGATACATATTGTGACAGACATTATTAGTGTATATGTTGCTAAAATTAGTATACAGTGAAACCTGCTCTAACGACCACTCGTATACAGCGACCACTCGTCTTAAGCGACCGTTTCATGCCAGTCCCACAGACGGTCGCTTAATACAGGTATATTGTTTTATCGTGAGTGGGCGCAGGCAACTGGGTCGGTCTGGCTGCCGGTGTTCCTCCACGACACCCGAGAACCTGAGCGGAAAGCAGTTACCCTAACGTTAATCCTAACCCTGATACTAAACCAGACCAACTGAGTTTACTGCACCCCTGAGTTCAAATTTAGCCATAATTAGTCCTCAAGCTGTTACTGACAGTTCATTGGTTGTATATCACTCTATGGCATGGACAGTAACGCGCTGCCATTACTCCATTATACACACCATCATGATCACTAATGTTTGTTGACTGTTAATTCTTCTTTCTTTCACTAAAACAAAATATTATCACGATGTAAATTTTTAGCAATTTTGCAAATTTGTTTATTAAGAAATTTATACCTTAATACATCAATGTTATGGCCAGTAAATTCACAAATTTTTTTCAGTGAATTGATTTACCGTAATACATATTTTAGAAATATTTTGAATATAAAAACGACTAATTGCAAGGCTTAATCATTAAACTGATTTTATTTCAATATTTTTGTATTTTTCCAGGAATAAAATTAATTACTTTAGGGTTATGTTTTTAATGTTTAACTATCATTGAATTACAATTAGTTAGCAATGTTTATTATTTAAAAAGTATCTCTTGTATCTCTTGTATTGTGTGTACTATGGCTGTGTATATGCCTAACAGTTTATACATGCATGACAGTTTATACATACGTAAATAGCTGTGTATATGCCTAACAGTTTATACATGCATGACAGTTTATACATACATAGCTGTGTATATGCCTAACAGTTTATACATGCATGACAGTTTATACATACGTACATAGCTGTGTATATGCCTAACAGTTTATACATGCATGACAGTTCATACATACATAATGTACAAGTTGTGGAGTTGTGACAATATCTATGCATATGTATATATATACATATATCTTTAGTTTATCAACTATCACTCTACCTATATATGTATACATATACGCATGTATGTATGAGCTAAATGCCAAGTTCATTGCTTGAGGATTTTTGCAGTAACCAGGCCCAATGTTAATTGCTAATGTCTCATCAAGCGATAATCCAGTAATATTTATGTTATTAATAAAACGCTATTCGTTTATCAATTAGTGTACTGTAGTCTTATGAGAGACACTACATTCGTATCTACTCTATGCCAGTTTGTTCAGACACCGAGTGGGATTTAACAAGTCATTTAGTGTTATAACTTTATCTATACTTTATCTTTATTCAGAACAGAATAGCTATGCATTGCCAGCGTGTTTAATAAAACGTATTTCATGTTTCTTATGATATAGTGACATTATAAGATAAATATCCTAGTTCTGATATCATTACGTACAGGAAGGTACACAAATTAACAATGTCTTGATGATTTGTTGCAATTATATGTAGAATTATTATAGTACATTCTGGTTTATGTAATAATTTATTTAATGTGTTATGTCGAAGGTATATTTTAAGTTATTCCATTAACCGGGATACTTTTATAACAAAGTGACACAAAATGGGACTTGGAAAATGTAATAATCACAGAGTCATTCCATGTGAAGTTATGACATTAGCATTGTACCCAGATGTATTTTTAGCTCACCTTTTCTGATCGGAGTTTGTCCGTCGTCCGTCCATTCGTCCGTCCGTCAATTCGGCCATCCATCTGATGTTAACATTTTCTTATCAATAACTGCTTATCGCGGAGGTCTGCTATTTGGCATATATTTTCTTTAGGTTCTTCGAACTACTTATCGCAGAGGTCTAGTACTTGGCAAATATTGTCCTTAGGGTGATCTCTTCTAGATTTTTTCATGATATCCCTGATACCATTTTGGTGATATCTTTTAGTTCTATCATGATTTTTGTGTACTGTGCGCGTCTTAGTATTGTTAAGCTATTATACCTTCTAGGTAGAATAGATTAATTGTAAGTTTCACTGTTTCATGCCGATTATACTACTTTCTACTTGTTACATAACATTATATTTTCTATTCATTTTTCGTGTATACCATGTTGTATTACCATTGTAAAGTGTCGCTGATAACTAGTTAGTTGCAGAGGCACTATGAATACAGTAATAGTAATAATCCTCATCACAGCAACTTATGTCGATGTTTGTATTTTTTAGCAAAAAAATTTATTCTCCTGAACCGCTTATTGCAGAGGTCTGCTATATAACAAATATTTCCCTGGGGTTGGTCTCTTTTAGATTTGTTAAGCATATCATCATCGGACCAAGGGGAAGTAATTTCTAGCGATGTTTGTATTTTAACTTAAAAAATGTTCTTAAGAACTGCATGTCGTAGAGCTCTCCAGATATTTTCCTTGGGATGGTTTTTTAGATTTGATATCATATGATATGCATATCCAATATGCATCAAGAGGAGTTTTTGTTTCAGTATCTGAATGAGTTCTTTGAGGCCTCTTTGGCCGCTTGAGTGTTGCCCCTTGTCTTAATATCTGACTGATTCGAGCCCACTTTTCTTTACCTTCTGTTTTAATATCCAAATTACTGTTTTCAGGCGTTTTGCCTTTTGTTGCTTATTTTTTCTCTCGTTTACTTTTTTCTAAATATTCAGGTGAGCATCTTGAGGCTTCGTTAACCTCTTGTTTCAACTATTGTTATAAACTACAGAAGTTCTTCATTAGGGTAAAGTGTGAAATTTTTGAATCATTTCATTTCATATAGCATTGTCTCCCTTTATGTAACATTCAGTTAATAAAGTATAATTTTCAATAAAAGTTATTTTTTTAATAAAAAATTACGTTGTCAATGATTTCATTTCCAATTTAGTAAGATTGAAGTTCACAATTTTTCTCGACAATTAAATAAAATTTTGCCATTGATCACCATTGTCTTGCAAAAAACCTTGTTAATCGGGTGATTTGGCGCGTACTACGCCCCCCCCCCCCCCTTGGCTAAAAGGGAAGTAATTCCAAGGCCAGGTAAGGACAATCGTGATTTCGATTTTGGGTGAGTTCTGCAAAGTCGATAACGTAAGACTAAATGAACGTGCATTTTTCTTCATTCTATTTTTAGTTTAATACGTCTACTCACACTCATGCCGATAATTTCATGTTTTACCCACAACTTGGTAAGATTAACCTCCCTTAGTTTAACATAGAACATAGCTAGTCATTAGATTATAGTTAAACACAAAACACTGTATCATTTTAATATCAACTTTTATTATATTTAACGATCAATAATTATTAACCACAACCTTCTGCGTAATCTGCAGACAATGGTGTACACTGCTTTAACAATCTATCATCGATTCTAATGTACGGTAAACTATCAAAATAGCAAAAAAGCTACGTATTAAATATAAAACTTAATAAACTAATACAACTGGACGGAATAGCACATTACAGCATGTAAATGTTTCGAAATTATATTAGACATTAATTTTTCTGATCTTAATCAGTCGAAATTTGACTGAATTTTGGTATTCGTAGTGACGATGAAGTATTTTTTTTTCAATAACTCCGTTTGTCATCATCGTAGTGTCGTATGTGGATCGCTTTCATGAATTCACTCAGCCCAACGTTAATAAAATGTAAATATTTGCTATGTTTTGACATTTGTAAACTGAAAACCTCTATAAAAATAATGAGGAACTAAATAGAAAAACGACACTTTGTGAGGCGGGTAATTGTTATCGATTCTATGCTAACTGTATGTGTAATTAGATGTATGTCTAACAGTCTTAACTATTCTAGTCGAAAATGAAACGTCAGCTTTAGTTTTATGAATTAAATTTGGTAAATTACGCTGTATATCGGGGTAATATTTGTCAGGTGAGTGTTAAAATATTGTGTGTCCACGAGCAATCACGATGTGATCACGTGGTTGTTGCGGGTACACTCCTGTTTAATGCGAGCCGAATCCGGGTTGGTATTACTACTGAAGAATTCTCAAGTATTACAAAATAATGATCAGGTGGGAAAGTGACACCATTATGTCACGTCGTAACAACCTTATTGAAACATCAACAGACAAGATGACAAAAACTGGGCGTGGTTGACTGATTGGCTATATATATATATATATTGTACGTGGCAAATAGTATCATAGTTGTATAGACTGTCCTGGTATGCATATAATTTGTATTCCTTTTATATAGGGCGGAAGTTTCCTCTTTAGACTAGTATAATTAATTTTTAATTCCATCGAATGATTTATTTATTTTATTTGTGCCCAATCAACGAACTCTGACGTGTGCCTCACCACCAGTGACCACATATACGAAGTGGTGTGAAATCACTATAAGTCTATTACACCTGGTAATAATAGCAGGTAAAAATCAAAGTAATGAGAAGGTTATTTGGAGGTAGCTTGACGCGACACTTATGGTCCGATTGTCGTAAAGTTCGTGACGTCCACAATCATTTATCAGGTAACTGTTCGTGTAAACGACGAAAATGGAAAAAATGGGATGGGAGATTTCATGCCAAGATATTTCAAGGATAGACAAATAATAATAATAAATGAAGTAAATCACCAAATATCCAACTTGTATCGCGAATTTTCACGGTATAATGGAAAGTTAGTCTAGTTCATTTGTATGTCACTTGAGGTACACCGTGAGTAGTCCTTACCTAATAAGGTCGCTGGTTCCTTAATGTAAACACTATAATCGACATATGATACAGGAACCCATTTTACATTAGGGTTAGTTGAAGCCTGCAATATATATCAGACAGTAGCGTTGAAGTACCGATTTATTAAATGCTACATTATTGAAAATCGCCCTTGGTAATGCCTCAATAAAGCGTGCTCTGGATATTAGCTGTTTACTTCAGATCGAAGAGTTATTCGTGAGCCGCAATAAGAAGCGATAAAAAAATTCCATCCCTCTTACAGAACCAGGCCGTCGTATCACCTATAGTATTTAATATTATTCGTCAATACTATTTAAAATCTATCAGTGATTTATAGTGATCGGCGATTTTTGGTTTTTCCGATGGTTATTTGCATATATTTATTCAGGTATATCAATCAATAAAAATATCGGAAGAAAATTCCTGGTGCTATTTCAAATAGAGTTAAAGTAAATACGATAAGGGAAGGTAACGCCTTACTGACTTACTTAGGTTATGGTTAACACGAGCGTTCGTATACAAGTATACTTTATCAGGTAAAGTAAACAGTAAATAAAAATGTGCACTGTCAATCTGCGTGTCCAAAAATGTCATTATCACCGTAAAACACTATTACATCCTTACAGTTTTGTAATTGCCTTTTGATGAAACACGATTCAGATGTAGAGCGACGATATTTGTGTTTAAAATCAGTACCACTTAATTCGGAAGTCAAAAATTTATGATCAGTCGCGCGATGGTCTGTATTATCTAAATCTATATCGCTTACGCCCATTTTAATACAGGGACGACATATGTAAATGTGCAATGTTCATACGTGTAGTATCAAACTAAGCTAGCTACTCACGTCATCGATCACAATGTCTTGTTTTAATTGAAATTATTAGTTAAACATAAACGCGTTTCAGAAGACTTTACACGATATGCTTTTTGAGGTAAAGTAGTTGCGAAAATCGTACAAATAAAACAGGTTCAGATATCGCCTATTAAGTTAGACTAAGAATGGACTGCAGACCTAACATTAGAAAGAAGCATTTTATCTATATATGTTTTTAGAGAAGGGTCAGATTGACAATGATAACAGAAAATTGCAAGTAAACGTGCTCAATCCACTACTTCTACGTAAAACAATAAGTTGATTTTTACCGTAGTATACGTAATGAGTGAGCGATGCGGTAAATAAACTAAGCTGCAGTGCCGACCTCACTTTTACAAGCGTGGCGTATTTGACCTTGCATAGGTTATCTCACTGACTCTGAAGGAGCTTATCTCTCTTGCTCGTATTCCAAATTATTTATAGCAAGAGGCCCAAGAGGCCCGAAGACGCTCACCCGAAAAAAAAAAGAGAAAAAGACAGAACACGATCCAAGGAGGCCATCTTGATATTTGAACTAGAATGCAACAAGGACACTGCTTGACATTAAAAACAAGAAGCCAAAGAGACCTGACAATACCCATTACGATGCTGAAACGAGACAAGAGGCCAAAGAAACCCGACAATACGCATTACGACACTGAAACAAGAAAATCCAGATTTGTAGGAAAACCTTGGCTGAAATCACATCTAATTGCCAAAAATAGAGATGCCCTGAACTCATTTGAATGAGACCTACACAGACAATATCTGACCTTTGCACTAAGCAGACATGGAGATAAGGATTTTCAATTTGAAAAGTCGATAGAAATTACTCCCTTTGCTCCCATGACGAGATGCTGAACAAATCTGAAGGATACTAACTCAAAGACAATATCTGCCAAGTGGCAGACCCCTGCGATAAGCGGTTCTTAAGCGGAAGATTTTTTGAAGAAAAAATACGAACATCGACAGAAGTTACTCCCCCTAGCTGCAATGACGATACCAGGAACAAATCTAGAAGAGACAAACCCGAGGACAATATCTGCCAAATAGCAGACCTCTGCGCTAAACGGTTCTTGAGAAGAAGATTTTTAAAGAAAATGTTAACATCGTACGGAGGGACGACGGACAAACTCCGATCAGAGAAGCTCGCCGAGCATAAGCTCAGGCGGGCTTAAAACGTACTCGCTAAGTTCGCTAGAAAAGGGAAACTCCGGGTTATATGTAAAGCATCGTTATACCTGTGATGATGCAAGCATCGATATACTGTACCTGTGATACAGCAGTGACATCATCGCCGCGTTCACTAGGCCAATATGTCACAACTGCTGCTCCCGATCAAGGATGGTTATATTTGTTACCGGAAATGGTCATAAATATAAACAAATCAATCATATATATTTAACATGGATAGGGAATTTACGGATACTTGACCAAAAAAACACATACAGTAACAATTGGAGGAATTCCATAAATAGGCTAAAATGAATACTATATCAAATATAACTAAAAATTCACTGAACAACGGTAGGTTGTTAATATCATTACGGTAAATAATATGGCGCTAAATTAGGTCTATATTCTGTTTCAAGACAAGGTTATAAATAGTCAATTTCTCATTATTTGCCCGAGGTTGGTAAACTGAATCATATTGATTGGTCGGATCAATGGTAAATTGCGCCTTAATGGTCCGGCAACAGTTTGTTAGCCGCTAACGGAATCGATAAGTAGTACAAGTTACCGGCACAGGTCATTTTGTATACGAGCACCGGCGTTAGGTTGTGGAAACCGTCACAAATAACGACATTTACCGGGATTTTGTCTGTGCCTCCAGTTAATAAAATACGGTGCCAAACTCTACGTCGTAATAATCGCAATAATTATTCTTCGTTATATTTTTTATGGGACCCAATTTTTATCTTCTTTGATTAGCACTTTGCGCCGTTTCCACCTTTACTATCTGTCGGTGTGCTTGAACGTATTCGATTCGTAACCGACTACCAGTGACCATAATTAATGGGGTATATATCATGATGCAAATAACATTTACCATCTGATAGATTTTGCCCCATTGTCACAACGTCATCTCAAACTAAACCTTCGTTGAGCATAAACCTTTTGTCCTTAAGGACGATTTAATAGATCTGCCTATTTCGAACCCTTCCTATGCACGAAGTAGGGCATTTTGCATAACATACCCCGCGCCCCGCTCTAAGAAGGATAAATCTCATCGTCTTATCGTAGTTCATCTACTAACAACAAACATTCTTGAGTGTATCTGGGCATATACTCTCACTGCCTTTGCGAGATGCCCTCCAAAAAAAGCAACTGCAAAATTTCAACACCGTCGTTTTACATAAAACCTCGTACGGTGTCCCAAATAGGACGCACATGCGACGACGGATTGCAATTAATTACATGGGAGTAATTACACGGATTAATGAAGGAGATTTCTCAAGTTATGTTCGTTCCAATATTCCAGATCATCAATAACATAAGTATTGATTTGATCTGGTTTTGACAATAATCGATCACCGAATTAGGTGATGCCATCATCTGGACGGTCGCTTTGCACGCGCGCATACAGCTCTTTTCCTATTAGCCATTCACTTCGATGCTCTGTCGGCTGGTAGCTGTTTGAAGGATGGCTCCCCTACGTGTAAATAATTGAAACAACGAATAAAGAACTCACTACTATACCTTTGTACTATACGTCGCTGTTTTCAAAATGGACCTTTTATTGGGCGGATCGTTGTTCGTGACGAAATGTTCGTCGTATTTGTTACAAACGAGGGAGTCACTCAGCGACGGAGTGTTGTTCTTACCGTACGGAATCTGGCGTGACTTGGCTGCGACTGTGGGCGCGCGTTTTACCAGGTCGCGAGGAGACATCGTATTCGGGAGTGTGGAAAACGACAGTTTGTTGGGAAGAGTAACGATGTTGGCTTGAAGTAGCATTCGCGAGGAGCGGGGTGTTCCTTGCGACGGCGGCGACATAATCCTCGGGCGATGGATCGTCGAGGACGTAGGCGTGGCAGGAAGACGGCGCTGTCGTCGCGGATGTATCTGTCTGTCGTCTCGCCAAGGCGATTGTGTCCGCACCTGGGCATGAACCGTTTTGTCAGGGTCAACATCCTCGACTTTCACCGCTCCGTTGGCACGATCGGCCGCCCAAAAACGCGATTCCTGACTATAACTGCCGTGCGCCGAACACGCGCTGTATTTGTGCGGTTTTACGCCGTCTTCGAAACATTCGACGTGCTTAGCGAGACAATGGAAGCCATTATTCGGACTCACCGGGGATCCCCGCGTCGAACTTTTCGGAGACGTTGATATGTAACCTTCGTCGTGATTGGTCGATCGTAACGACTGTTGTGTGCGCATATACTTTGTGACGTAATCAAGAGTTGGGTCATGGTTATGTTGGAAACTTTCTTTCGGCCTAACTTCACCAACAGAAATCCCCTTTGTAGCATCATTGTTCCTATCACTCATTTCGTGTAACAACGCGGATTCTTTAGTTTCGTCGAGTCGTTGTTGAGTCTCGACCCGAAGCGCGTAGGGTTTCCTACTTTTTAGTCGATCCAATGTAAATTTTTGTCCGTTTTTGTAGTCAATCAGATCAACGATGTCTGTCATTCCGCCATCATACGCCATCTGGCGACAGCTAACTCGGTAACAATCGACATGCTCGCCTTTGTGATCCTAAAACGGAAAATCAAACTTTTATTCAGAACTCCACAACTATTCGCTGATAGACGGCATGAATCTTTTGAAAAAGCCTTTCAATACCGCACACGTAAGTAATGACGTATCAATCTCAAATCTGAGTGGAGCGAATATAAATAATCATGTTAATTATAAACCTTTAGGCTGTTAGTCTAATTCTTCCATTTTTATTGAATAGGGCTTGAGTCTGCCTTGCGTCCGTAAGCGCAGGTTTATGTGAATTTCTAACATATTTTATGCGACGCATTGTATTCGTAATCGTAGCGAATATTTCGTTCACATATTGAGCTAAATTACACTTTTCGGCTTCGTGGTTAAAAAAACAGGCACAGTCGACAGGTTACTGTTTAGAATTATGGATTAACGTACATAAAATTCAACAGGAAATAACACTTACAAAAATTCGCGATTTGAAATTGCAATCGACTCCTACATCAATCAGGAATTCTGCCATGTGAGGTTGTTGGGCGCGGAGAGCCGCCACGAGCATATTTTGGCCATACTGTGGAAACGACATGCATGGCATTCTAAAGTCAAAAATTCCTGCGTTTGAACGACAGTA
Organism: Epimenia babai; assembly: GCA_011762755.2. Classification (NCBI taxonomy): domain Eukaryota; kingdom Metazoa; phylum Mollusca; class Solenogastres; order Cavibelonia; family Epimeniidae; genus Epimenia; species Epimenia babai. The sequence continues at coordinate 5,276 of WURV02151496.1, read as the reverse complement.
CGCGGAGAATTATAGAATATCGTAAAAAACGACATATCGTCACGTGCTAGCATAAATAGACGACGCAATTTGTCAGTTCGTAATACTTTTAAGTTACATACAGCATATATATTCTAATATATCACCTACACACAGGCCTATCGAGTATACATTCCAGAGCTCGAAAACTAATTCTATTTCCCACGCGATAGCTTGACATTTCATCGTTTATGACGGTATTTCCGTAAACTCAGCACATACGCACGTCTCGAACCGAACGTTTTCCACAGTCGAGTGATTAGGTTTGCGAATCGATCAACGAAGTCCAAATTGTTCAACAATAAAGTGATAAACATACCATAAACGGTATATACGCCCCTACAGTATCGGCATATAGGTTAAGTTATTTAAAATACGTGAGCTTGTCACCTGGACTGGTGTATACAGAAATTTATCGGTGCACAAATTACTGTAGTAAAAAGGCGATAACTCATATCGTATTCTATGTTCGTATAAAGCTAGTCAACTAGTCAAAAACTGGCTTTGTTCCGTCGCTTGACGTTAGTGGTACCGCGATACATGAGATATTCAGATTCGCTGGGTTTGTGCCAAACGGTCGCGATTTACGCAATCAATGTTGGGGCATAAGTACGTGTATATGAATTTCGGCACAAAAGACGTAAAGTAGCCACTGCACCGACGATATAATACCGGCTTTATACACATACAGCCGATATCATCCAGGAATAACCACTTGTTTTTATCCACGGTGGCATGGAGTTGCGTTTAATGATAAGTGTACTCCTAAAGATGAAAGAACTTACTAAAAGCTAATCTATACAAGTATTTGGGGCAGCCTTAAATTGAATTTTTATGGCACTCGTATAATATTGTCACGCTTAGACTGTATGTAACATAATAAAACACTCGAAATTTGAAACATTCCGTCTGAAGTTCCTGAACACTCGACATATTTACCTGAGTTTCATGCGATGCATATGAGCCATGAAAGCGAATGTGTACGGCATCTCCAACCGGGTGACTGTATCACGTAATTCCATGTCTAATAGCCTCACCAAGGTTTACCTGATATACACTAACGGGCTCACCCAAGTGAGGTCGAGATTAGCACCCGGTTGGTCGAGCAGATCTTCTACTTTCTCCAAGTCGCCCTCCGCTATCGCCTCGAACAGATCCTGCAAAGATGAACGCCGTAACGAGCTAGATATTCAATAAAACAAATAAAATACGCCACAAGGTGCTGAGTGATTAATCAATCACTGAGAATAGGACGACGTCTGTTGTGGCTCCAGACTTCTCGAGCTAATCAAATAAATCATAAGCGCTAAATTGACATTAGACACACCACGTGTATATAAGTAGTAAATTATCTGTTATAATGCTGCGATTGTTGTTATTGCATCTCATAACACTATCACCCAGAGGGTAGTGTGGAACTGTGACGCACCGGTCATATCTTAGAGTATAAATGCTAATTGCCGTAACATTTTGACTGCGCAAGTATTACGTTGGTGTTTAATATAATTATATTTAGAGTGAATGATATTGGTTTTGTGGGTTATGAGCCTATGCTCAAACTGCGTTTTTGTAAGTGTAATTCGTGGCTATTTGTTTTGAACTCAGAAATGTCGACCATGTTAATTCCATTTGAGACACCTAATCAACCCGTTCAGCAGCACGGATAGTTATAATTAATAGTAGATTGACAGAATGTCTCATCGCCGATACTTCCAGCAACTTCCACCCTAATATCCGACTTCCATTGTAACGCACGAAAAACAAACTTAACACTCAATACAGCACCTACAAATATACGGAAAAATATCGTCGGTCGTCCGCCCCCTACCAACTCTCGTGAGACAGCTGCTAGTCGAACGCATAGACAATAAAACCGGCGAGAGTAGAGGGGATCTCCACAAAGTATGTGGTGGGATACTTGTGTTATATCGTCAGGCTCGTGATCCTATGTTCAACAAAACATTTCGTCTTCCTCGGATCTTGGATATTCAGCTAGAAATTATGTTAATTAGTATGGCTCAGTCAGCATAGATTCAACCTACAGAGTCGCAACTGGAGGTTGCACTTTTTTCGATTCGGCTTTAGTAACTGTTCGACTCCCGATTACCATGTTCGACTTAAGTGCTTGTGAGTAACTACTCGAAATATTCAGCAACACAAGGCAAAGTGAAAGCATTATTTACACGCACTGGAAAAGTAAAAATGTGCGAGACATGTGAGCATAAAACCGTCATTTCGCAAGCTGCCCGCAAAGCTTTGCAGTGCGGTATATAATATATAGGTCACATTTTATTAAAAAGACATCGAGAATTTCGTAGAAATTCTCCACCTTGTGATTACTATAAAAGTATTAACCAATGTCAGCTACACGCTTTACGCATGTTATTATTACATAGTTCGTTAATTAGTTTTTTGGTTAATTCCTACCAACAAGGGATATAACTGAGTGATCTAGGGTATATTAAATACTTCGTTAGCCATACCCGTGTAATATGTATTGTAGAGGTAACACGCTACGAAAGTAGACAAAACACATCGACACGCCTATTTGTACAAGGTTTACATTAAGGGTACATAATTAATTTATTTCTTTCATCATTTTATTAACAGTTCATTGTGGCTATTATATCTTATGTACAATTGTAGTTGTTGATTTTGCAGGCGATGAAAACGTGTACTAACGTCTCACAGAGTTTACAGCTATTCAGGTGTAGAAAAGCGACAATACGCTTGTGGTTATTCCTGGATGATATCGGCTGTATGTGTAATGTGTATAAGGCCGGTATTATATCGCTGTTTAGTGGCTAATTTACGTCTTTTGTGCCGAAATCCATATACACGTACTTATGCCTTAACATTGATTGCGTAAATCGCGACGGTTTGCCACAAACTCATTGTCGCTTCTTTTTCATTTCGTCAAGTGTCTAAGATAGCAATGCTATTAGTTCCCTTCAAATGAAATATACTTCATATATTTCATTTCATAAATAGTGATGGCGTCACATACCAGTAAATACTCGCCTCTTTGATGAGCTTTTCCGTTATTATATATTAATCTAGCGCCGTAGTTTTTTGCGTAGCTTCCTTACGAAAATTTCCCCTAGCGAATGCGCGCGTCGTTGATTATTTATTAAATGACGCATAAAGAAAAAACAACAACGTGAGATAGGGATAGGTAGGTCGTAATCACCTGCTTGTGGTGGTATTCGTGAGGCGTGGGTGAGTTAGTCTCCGTCTGGTAATCGGTCTCTCCCCCATCCTCACTAAAAAGCGACTCGCTGTCGAGGCTGTCTAAGCGCCGAGCCGCGATACCCAACTGCAAAAGCAAACGTCGCTCACCCATATTAAGCGTTCTTTTGGAGCCGAGCGTTCAGGAGAATATTGAATTTACCCTATACGTTTTCACAATGACCGGATCAAAGAGTCTAATATCACTGCTAGCGGATGGAAACAAGTTCGAATACTTAAATATAAAGTATCTTAAACATGTCGTCGGTATCAAAGTTGGTATCTGGATATTTCAACAATATTTTCACAGCCATCTTGACTAAAAAATGACTTTTCGGCAGCAAGGGGACGGTATAGTTATGACGCTTAGTAAAATATAAAATATAACGACAAGTGACAGTTACCAGTTCACACCATCCTAAATCCACCTCCATACTAATAATGTTCCATAAATGCAATATTGAAAAATCTTCTATTGGATCCGCTCCACGTTCGACTCCAACCATCATGAAACTTGTAACGGGACTCATGTCCACAGTATACACATCCTTACATACCTCCGTGAAGCTGTTCTCTACCCTAAACAAGAGTATCTTGTCGATGTCTAGCGGCGAGATATAAACAAACTGCGGGATGTCTCGCGTATTGCAATGATGAGATCGATGTCTAACTGTTTGGATAGATATTAGTGTATATTTCCAGGTCGCTTTGTAGAGAATTTACATTCCGAGTGTATTTTCTGGAGTCAGTAACAATGAGATATAGGTCGTTTCATGCTGCTGTGACCCTCTCCTGACCCCCGCGATGTCTCTTTCAACTGCGATTATTACTGACTTGTAGAATTCATCTCCCAGTCACATCTCGTGACCTTTACGTGGATCATGAATTAATCATAAATGATTCTCCACAGTTTCCATTCCGATTAATTTCTCATTAACGGTGTATCGTTGAAATTTCAAATACGACGAAGCTCTATTTAATCATTTGGCTTTTCAATTACATTTGTAATGACACCCCCTTCCTTTACGACGACAGAGGTTAATTCAGGCGAAGGAATTCAATTAATTGTATATATAAATTATATCGACGAGCGCCTTTACGCTAGATTATCTCTTTATTAATTAAGCATATAGAGCCCAGCAAATTAATGATGCTCCGACCGCCATACGTTCACGCTGAATAAAGCACGCATACTAAAACTCATTTGTTTGAAGGTCTGCGAGGCGCGTCGATTTTATCGGTCGTCGGGTAATCGAAGAGGAATCCCACGCACGCATCCGTGCCAACACGCGCAGATGTGTTTTCAAGGGATCTTTCATGTTCAGTGTATATTAGTAGAGGTTTTTATTCGTATGTTTTACTTTTCTGTAATCGATACGTGTTATATATAATATGGCTGTGCGTTTGTTTATTTCTTGTCTCTGTATAACACCAAACTGTTTAGATTTGTTGAACTATTAACTAGAGAGAATGCTGACCAGATCAAATCAAGATTTCTTTTGCTCACATTTCATTCAATAATACTAGATGAGAAAATCGATTAATTCATCTTGTAAATAAGTATTTAAGTACAGGTCTTAATGAGTTATGTGTTGGTAATTGATCGATACGTATGTCAGTTTATTAGGTATAAACCAATTCAAGATGTGAGAGCTGCGACTTTTCTATTGGTCGATAATCCTGTTAATATCATAATTGCCGTTTATTGTCATTAATTGTCGTTTATTGTCATTATTTGTCGTTTATTGTCATTAATTGCCGTTTATTGTCATCAATTGCCGTTTACTGTCATTAATTGTCGTTTATTGTCATTAATTGTCGTTTATTGTCATTAATTGTCGTTTATTGTCATGAATTGTCGTTTATTGTCATTAATTGTCGTTTATTGTCATTAATTGTCGTTTATTGTCATTAATTGTCGTTTATTGTCATTAATTGTCGTTTATTGTCATTAATTGTCGTTTATTGTCATTAATTGTCGTTTATTGTCATTAATTGTCGTTTATTGTCATTAATTGTCGTTTATTGTC
>WURV02151485.1:0-17266 GCA_011762755.2 Epimenia babai | reverse complement strand
GCATAGTGTTTATGCGAAAGCTTGTGATCAATAAATCAGTTAGTCTATATAAAAGGTGTTGCCCTTTATCTCCTAATCTATATTTATGATATATATATATTTATGATATATACCTATGTTTGTGATATGTACCTATGTTTGTGATATATATCTATGTTTATGATATATATCTATGTCTATGATATATACCTATGTTTATGATATATATATCTATGTTTATGATATATATATATATATATATATATATATATATATACCTATGTTTGTAATATATACTTATGTTTGTGATATATACCTATATTTGTAATATATACTTATGTTTGTGATATGTATCTATGGTCTTGTGAGAATATTTTCTGATTCAGCCAGTAAGAGGTTAACTACATCACTCGAGTACTGTAAAGAGTACAATCACATAGAGCCTGGGTCAGTCTCACTTAGGAACTTAATGGGCTAGATTTTACATATATATATGGAATGCAGATTCTCCATTCCTACGTTAAAAGTTAAATACCAAAAAATATTAATTATATTAAATATTAATAATAAAACCAAAGATCGGCCTTATATTTGGACACGGCTGAATAAATGTCGGGTATTTTTGGAAGAATTATAATCTCGTCATAATTTTAATTTACGTTACTTTTCTCCGCAGTTTATACAGTTTATGGTGGTATAATAGACGCTAACCATTCGCGGTATGTCACTGATCACTGATTAATAATGACTATTGTGATTGGTGGTTTAGTCATGATAGACGATGCATTCATATGTAAACTACGTAGCCTCAGTATGGAGCAGTGATGATACTGCGCGATATTGGGCACAGTTACGCATGGTTGATCCGTTAAATCCCACTGTTGTCAAGTGATCTTTATAATTTCTGCCTAGTTGTAGGTCTGTCATATTGAAATGCGGTATTTGAACTCGCACAGCAGTAGTTGTGAAGGTTTTAATGGCAGGACTGCTGTGGATATTACGTCTTCAAATAATTTCTACATCCATAAAGTAATCGTAATCTGGATAACCATTAAAATTTTATGATTTCGTCATTGGTCAATTTCCAACTATTCCAGAAAATCACACACAAATTCACTTCAAAAACTTATTGCATAAATCTGGTCATAGACAAACCAACACTTACAAAAACACACAGTATTTGTTTGTTGCCAAAGGTAACAACAATAAATGACACGAACAATATCACAACATTCTGGTTTCCCCTGCAGGAGTAGCATATTCAGACATTTTTACTGAGACATACACTGAAATTTTCATTTTCACGATTGTGGACTACAACCAATGAACTGTATACAATTATAGTGCGTGATACGATGATTGTATCTGTTCTGTATATATTCACAATGCTCACCACCTATGTATCTTTTTTCACTACCAATTCATCACTTATCACAGATTGATCTGAGTGGGCAGCATCAGAAGCCTGTTTGTCAGCTTCCGCCACAAGTAACATGAGTGGACGAGAGACAACTGTCTACCCAGACTCCACACCACAGTGAATTTTCCACTTTTTCATGATAGTAAGGAAAGCTAACATTATTCAGTAATACCCACAGTCAGACATAGTTTTGTAAAGTAAAGGGTTGATGATGGCCTACGCAACAGGGTTAATGCCTGCATATTTTTATAGAGCTGTTCTCCAACAATGATGAGTACTTGCTGGTGGTCGAATAACAAACCATGTCACGGATATCCCATGTCTGAATCCATCATCCCTCAAAAATGCCACCCAACTTGTAGCATGTTAATTTATGATAAAATTCTAGAGATACAATCATGGCGGTGGGGTAGTCATTTACATAATGCCTGAGACAAGACTCTGGGCAACAGTATCCCCCACATGGGAACATTTGTTACTGTATTTTAGTCAACAAATCACTTTCACAACTCGCAATATTGGGGAAGTAATTCACAGCCTTGTGTAACAGCTTAATGGTAGTTCTGTAAAATTATTTCAATTTAGTTTAGTTATCCATTTATTCGAAATTTAATATCAGAATCACTAATGACCACATATAGTAATTTGTATTACATATAATGCGACTGATGTGACAGATAAGAGAGCACTGGCATGTATCATTAACACCGAAGGTTGTCACACTCAACATACCCACTTATCCCGGCAGGTAACATGATATTTACACACCTCCACTCACAGCAATCTACACATGATCTCCATCTAGAATCTGTCATACAATTACCAAATTCTAGTTCCGCCTACAAAATGTAGATGAGGCATTAAGTTTTCACCTGCTCAGCTTTTACCTCAGCTTCACCATCCATTTCTGAATAGAAAATCCATTCAATACACCTGACTTATCACATATTACTGCTGGCCTGATGACAATTCACACCTGCCCACACAGGTAGACTAATCAAATTGACGTTATTTTCCATAATCACTGATCTCTTATTATGCTCGAACGACCCTGGAATCTTTGTACCCTACTGGTTACCAAGACGACGCTGCTGAGGCTGGCATAGCAACGCCGATTGTTGATGCTGATTAAAATCATGCGACAAACCTCTCTCAGGTGTTGGCAAACCAGCATCGTTTATTCAGACAAGCAAATGTGCCATTTGTGAACGAGGTTAAGTAGGATCAATACTCGACCATCAACGTAACTGACTTACTGCTCGCCTATCTTTGGAAGTTCCTAGTACCCCATATATAAAACATTACGAGTAACTATTATTTATATAGATATAAACGTTTCAATCCCCAGTTTTCAGCGAGAAATTCTACAGGATAGAATGGCTATCATTCGTTCTACGCAAAAAATGTCAAATTCCTTATGAACAGGTGCTAAGCTTTAAGGTTTCTGTCGCGATATGCCGGGTAATCTGGACGATGGTAGTGTATAAAAAGCTATTATGAATACACAACAAAACATAAATCCAGTTTTTCATGCAATAAATTGAGAAATTATACTCTTCATACTGTTGACCTATTAAACACAAAAGTGTTACATTAAACACATGTACATCACGATTGTCGTGTAATATAGTATTGAAGGCTAATCTCCTGAAGAGAGATAGAAAGAATGTGTTTCATCGTGTGAACGATTATACAGGCATAGATACCGCTTCATTATTCCGGAGGCGTTAAAACCCTCAGTACTAAAATGGATGATGTAATGTACATTGTGATGAATGTACTGTACATTCTGATGATGCAGGGACAGAAAACAGAGGAGTCACAACTTTGTGAGAGTTGTATGAAGTATCCAGAGACTAAGAGTCGAAACATCACATGAAATAGCAAACTATCATGATAGTCTAGAACAGAGAGTCTACAAGTCTTATAGTTAGAGTTGTATTAACAATCCAGATTAATCCAGATAACAAGGATCAGTTATAACTAGTGTTAAGGTTATGACTGTAAATAAGAGCAAGTGATAAATGATACCAACTACAGTATAGAAACAATCCAAGTCCGGTTAAGCGAAGGTAGACTGTAGCCAGTTATGTCATACATAATATGAAATATAAGGATGCAGGTGAAATTACAGGAGATAAGACATGCCTAGAAGTGTTATATATATATATATATATATATATATATATATTTAGCCAAGGCTGTCAACAAGTGATGATAAGAGCCCTGTATCAAGCATGATAAAATATTGACAGGAGATATTATTCCAGCAAATTAGTTGAACTAATCCCTGAGATGTGTTAAAAATGTTTACATACGATACCTACTTAAGGGTTCAGTTGTCGAAAGTAATATGATATAAACAGGTATTGTATGCCGTATTGATAGGTTATCTGTGGATTAACTGGCTTGAATCATATATTCATATATTATATTGCCCTACCATAGACACCTTAAATCATATATTCATATATTATCATGCCCTACAACAGACACAGGTAGAATCCCATTACAAAAACCTATTTGATCAACACCATCGTTAGGTTTCTGAAATATCTAAGTGGAATAATGTCACGTTTTTAATTTGATATTTTATGATATGACCTTACATCCATATCTACACTGATCATTATTGGATAATTAACCCTCCCACACCTTCTGTAACTACACACATAACACACTACATCGCTTCAGAGGCTACAAGGCTGCTTTATGTGAGATAGATTTTATTCACCAGCATTTCTCAACCTGGCATTCACAGGGGTATTATGGTATACAGGGCAGTAGTGGTGTGTTATATGGGTATTATGGTATAGTAGTGGCGTGTTATAAGGGTATTATGGTATACATGACAGTACTGGTGTGTTATATGTATTATATGTGTTATATGTGTTATATGTGTTGTATCTGTTATATGAGAGCACTGAGTCGAATGGTAGGGGAAGTGGACCCCATTACCAGAAGGTCGCGTGTTGGAAGCCGCAAGACAATTGACTCTTCTGTGATGAACCTCAGCGAGGCATTAATCTCCAGTTGCTGGAGTAAACGTGTGTTTAATATGAGTAAACGCTTGATATTATGTTTGCATCTTTAACAGGTAATATGCGAATGTCATAGGTATTATATCTGTACTGAGTATAGCAAAAACACTCTTGATAAACCGTATCTGAGGCGTTGGCTGATACTCGGAGTCCTTAACCATTGTACTTTAACTTTTCACCATTTGTAGCATTAGAAGTGGCCAGAACATTACAATATAAGAAATAAATGAGTAATGTCAGATGTTATCTTCCACTTTGGTAGGCATCACTCGGCTCAAATAAATTGATGCTTAATTATCATCACTCAGATCGAACCTATCACATTATATCTGAGTCATTATGTACTGTACAAAATGTACATGAAATCAGGAAATATACCCCACAATAAATTACCATTATCACATTTGAAGGAATTACAGTATAATAAATAAGTTACACTTGAAATAACATAGATAGTACTTAAGTTACATGAGGTAATTCATATATTCAAATTTATAGATAGATCTTATGGAGTGTTTCTATCAATCAATGAGGTACTATCCCTGAAGGAACATCACCAAAATTTCAGGAAGTTAATGATACAATCGGGATTTCGTGATTCATTAGTATTGTCAACTCATACCCTGAGTATGTTACATTACTTTTGTACCCGTTTTATTGGGTACTGTATTAACACACTGGGAATGAAACATAAATTCCTCATTAAAGACACTCCCACCCCCTCCCTCACCTCAGTAGAGAGTACTACTAGGGAGAGTAAGGGGCTTTGTAATATACTCTCATTTGGGTCATTCTGAGTATATGTATAACAGTGATGAAATGCAATTAAGCAATAAATTGTTCACAAAATTCTAAATAATTATGTATCTCTCAGAATTCAATTTATCATAACATTTATTATATGTCATAATCTATATAGACATCTAGATAGCCATTGTTACAATGATTGCATGTGGTATTTATAATCATAAGCGCTTAAGAATTAAGGACCAATGATCGGCTGAAAATCGAGTAAATACAAATTTGTATTTTGTACCTACAAATAACACACTTACCTGTCTGCAGCAGAAGAAACCACCACAACATATTCGTAATAATTAAATGATGCCTTTCTTTTTGTTGGAAATTCTGGCACGAGGCAGTCAGGTAAAATCCGCGACCAAATAACTATTTCATCGATGACAAATTCTTCTATATATATTCCTGCGTTTAGTTAATCCTTTGCGTTGTTACACAGCCTGTGTTATACACACAGCATCAATAATTTGCATCATGCTCACTTTATCAATAAACCGACGGTAAAACTACGCCGTACCTGCCGACAAATCGCCGACATTTTGTCGTCTGCTAGCGATCATAAAACAAAACGTTTTTATTGGTCGAGATTAACCGATAACGTCTGCTAGTGATCGTAAACAAAACTTTTTCATTGGTTGATATTAGTAGATAACGTTCGCGCCTTTGCGACATGGTACCGCCAGCTGTCGCGAAAAAACACGCCCATTTATTGGATGAGAGTGCTCGAATCGTAACCAATAAAACGCGGGGGCGGCGAGACCCATTGTCAGTCAACGCGTTATGAATAAGAACGAGACAACATAACATAATACAGCAGCCTAATAACAAAAAAGAAAAATACCGAATACAGACCCTGAAAGTAGCGGCCAACTTTATTCCCTTCACTAGTATTACTATTTAGACTATTTTTACTCATTTGAGTATTTCTTTCGAATACTAATTTCAATAAACTGAGGGGGTGAAATTAAGGGAAATGTCACCCACTGGAGACGACAGCGAATAGTAAATAGCCGACCAATAATGATAATTATTGCTGCATCATAGTTGAAATAATTTTAGGTACAAAAGTTTAAATGTTGTATCCTAAATACGATAAAAACAGAAATGCAGCTCGCTTTTGTCTCTTGATTACACCCGATGACGTATACATGCACGATTTTTAATATACCTTTTAGATTTTTTGGTATTATATGCAATAAATTAAATTTTTTGCCATTATTTGTATTATTTGGTCACTTGATCGGTCACTATAGAAAAAAATGACATAATTCCCAACAAAATAATAAATGAAACAGGCCGTCTTACTACAATATTCCACTTATTATTTTGTTATAATTTATAATAATGATATATGGGGACCATCAGAGGTATAGATTTTTCCGTGCATTTCTCTCCAGTCATTCAAAGAACCCCATTGGCTACCACAAAGGTAAACAACATGGACATGAACGTTTACTAACTATTTCCGCTATCAGATTTACAACCTGAAATGAAATTTTATTGATTTATAGTGCCCTCTTAACACATGGCTATCGAAGACACTACAAATTTGATGTAAACATGTTGATGACATTCCTCGATAAGGAAAATAGAAGAGCTATATTTACGATATAACCATAAAAAAAATTTCCCCATTCACAGACTGCGTTAACGATGCCAAAAACGTCGTATCGTCCAAAAATACTCCCATACGCTATTTTACGTGCAGTTATTAGATGAACCCAATTTCAAGCAAGAGGAAGAGGTTGCAAATTCTAATCTACACAGACCGGACCGGATGCATCAAAATTGTGCTAATATTTCGCTAATATATGACCGTCTTTTATTGCTCTTCCTCCCCATGATATACCGCTATAATGTCGTTATACATGGCATATTGAGGTACAAGAATTAGTGTTCTCTTATAAAAACCCCTATTGTGGATTATTCTGCTAATATCTCATTGTTACAAATTATAGGAAATTCTATCCCTTTTACTCAAAATTTCTACAAGATGTGGGTTACCGTCTAACCTCATCGCATATACTAAAATCTACTATAATCCACCATTCCTGACGAAGTGTTCTCGTATATGAACGCTTGTATTAATGCATATTTTAGTGAATATATGATTTGATATATGTATCTCTTAAAATTTTATATTTTCGTATAGGTTTATTGAGGTAAGTCACAATAGCGCGTGCGCAGCATTTCGTTACTATGATACAAAATGGCGTCCACCAGTAATTTAGATTTTCAAATTACAATTGGTTATCAGTTATGTACTAACTACTGAACTAGTGTTTTAATGAACGTGAATATAGCCATTTTAGTGTGAATTTATTTAATGAATTACCTGTGTTATTGTAGAATTGATTGAAAATATGTCTGATTTAAAACCTCGTATTGACGCAATTTTCGCCGATGTTTTGAATCACTTACCTACGATAGATTTTGATTTATCAGATGTAAGTAGCAATCATAAACATTATTACAGAGTGTTGCATTTTTATACTGATGACTAAGAATCGATTTTAAGATATTTGATGACTGCTGGCAATAAGTTTGATTCTGATTCTGATCACCAGCGCTGCGAGTATTGTCGCACTTATTAGCAGGGTATTATTTTACTATTACACCCACTAATTTTCTGGCATTAATATACAGTATGGCGGTAAAAATCACTCTATAAGGAAAACAGGTACATTAGGGTTAGTTCAGGGTTAGGTTGAGTATTAGGGTTTGGTTATGGTTAGTGTTTGTGATGGGAGTATGGTGGAATTAGGGTTAGGGTAGATTTTAGGGTTCATTTGTGTTGTAAGTTTAGGGTTAGAATTTGTAGAGAATGTAATGTGATAGTTTAAGGTTAGAGGGGGTAATTACGAAAAACGGTTAATTTCCGATAATTTTAAGTATCGGATTCGTTCAAAACACACCAAAAACAGTCAGAAAAACATGAATTGGTTACTAAAATCTGTGTGGGTGTCATAGTAAAAATTTACCGAAAGTAGTACAGGTAATAATTAGTCCATCACTTGTCATTATGAGTTTTTGCATAAAAATATGCTCTGTAACTCACTGTATTACCTATATTTCCATATATTATATTGTTGTGCAGAGAGATTTTTCCACATAGCATATTTAGCAGTTTGCAAAAATTGAAATTAGCCACATCAGGCGATGGATTTGACATGTCCATATGGCTTCATGCATCTCCTCAATGTGTCATTAATTCTACTGAACTTTGTATGTTGCATTTACTTATTTTTTACTATTAAATGAATTATGTTACTACAATAATATTTCTCTTATTACACTAAAGAGCTGACAGGCATATTTAAGAAAATACATATTTTTCCAAATTTAGTGTCAAAATACCGTCTGGGAATACACAAGAGAATCAATGACAGAGAAACGTGAGGACATGACGCCAGACCACCCAATTACATAATAGTCATGTATAAACAGACGTGAATGAAAGCTAATTTTTGCTTTGTTCTGTAATATAAAATTAGCTCTGTTTTATTGCGGTTGTGTATTATGTATATATGATTTGACACTTTCTAACTTTTATTTGTGACAGGCACACTAATGTCAAGTTGACAAAAACCAGTACGATTAGGAATTTTACATCATTTTTTTGTTCTTTCCTCAGGTAAGTTCCGACTCAGATGAGCCTGTCTTCCGGAGGAATTTGAAGGTTTTTGATCTAGATTATGATGAAGATACAGCCTATGATGACAGTCAAGACACGGATGCGAATGGGGAGAAACAGCAGGATTACCAGAAAGAGTTTGATAAACCCTCAGAAAAGCAAGACAGAGAAAGAGCCGAGAAATATTTGTTTTATAACTCTAAACTTGTTAGCGATGAGGGGAGTACTGATAAACAGTGGGATATATCGCCTAATCCATCTGAAGTTGTTGATGATCGTCGTTGCAGATCAAATGTCAGTGGACTTTTATTAGAACAAAAGGGGAATTTTTTATCAGAAAATTTTGACAGCGAGTTAACAGAATTGGCCAATGAGAATCCTGCCTGTAGTGGAATTTCGTTGAATTATTCATTACCCACTGAGCTACCAGCCAATCAAGATGATCCCACTGGAGAAAAAGCCCTAACTGATAAAAGAATGAGAGAATTACATGAAAGGTCATTTAGTTCAGATGGTGTAATAAGTGACCTTGCCAATTGTTCAGACTTAGTTCATTTGAGATGTCAAGAAGAGAATGAGAAAATAATCACTTCCTGGTCAGATATAAGAATAAATGAGATCAACAATAATTCGTTGAGTTTGACTTCCCAAGAAGCTGATAAAAATGAGCGAAATTTGAAAAAGAAGTTAGAGCATGATTGTGGCGAAATGAGAATTATACACAGGTACATCGACGAGAGCGTAAATGAAGAAAGAAACGAGGAAGTCAACGATGATGGTTTGTTTGTCGAGAGTGGCTTCCATGACAACAGCACGGGTGAGAAGTGGAGAGAGAGTGTGGAGAAGAGTCATGATACGAGACGGCTCAAAACAACGTTGAGCCAGCGACGACATTCAGTCAGTGACTCCATGATGGATTCAGCTGAAATGCCAGTGACGACCTTGTCTTTTGAAAAACTCAAGGACTTTGACCTCGGTTAGTTGTGGATAGTTTTTCTGTGTTTATTCTCCACAAATTGTTGACTATTGAATCAGAGACATCCAGAGTGTAAAGACTGATTTTATTGAGTACAATTATAAAAGATCACAATTGGCATTGGAGTGCAGTACATATAAGTCACATTTGAATCGAACAAAATATTTCTTGCACTGTATAAAATGTCAGGACTATGGATTGTGCACTTTGTATATAAAACTAAGTAATTGGTATAAAGTTCTCATTGATTCACTCATGAAGTGATGATGATAGTGATAGTGATGGTGATTGAGAGAAGATGTTAGTGGACATGATGATGATGATGATGACGATGGTGATGATGGTGATATAGATGATGGCATGCTCGCAGTAGATGAATAGATATTAAACTCTAGTACAAACAGAAATGAAATTTCCTTCCAGACACAATTCTCAAGAAATTGATTGAAGGCAGTGGTGACCTTGAAGAGACCAGTGCTTCTACTTTAGCTCCCAGTTCTGTTGCGCAGACAGACACCGGTTCGTGTCCAGCATTTATTGTGTCTGTACATTTATTGTGTCTGTACATTTATTGTGTCTGTACATTTATTGTGTCTGTACATTTATTGTATCTGTACATTTATTGTATCTGTACATTTATCGTGTCTGTACATTTATTGTATCTGTACATTTATCGTGTCTGTACATTTATTGTATCTGTACATTTATTGTAGGGGAGGACGGGGATCATTGGGACATGGGGCACATTGGGACACCTATAGTCTGAAAAAAACCACGGCTGTAAATTGGCCCTAATCACATTCACACTACTTCCTGAAAGTCTCAAAGTATGCCATTTTGTTTTTCTGAGTGAGAGGCAAGAACTCTTGACTGGGTGAGTAAAAATGTATTTTTACATGGTCAAAGTAAATTTTCTTATGATACATTTGTGACGTCTATTGGGAAAACCTGCAGAGCTACTGATGAACACCTCAGCACATCTTAGTAAGCATGCCCTAGTCTACAAATAATGATAGTAGTTTTGTTAGCTGTCTCCCCAGGTTTGATCTAATTATCTTCAAAGTCAAATTTTTATGATTGGGGTAGATTGGGACAATTTTTCGTGGAAACAATGGGACAGTGTCCCAATGTACCCCGTAGTACACAAAATTAATATTTTTATATCTTTATAGATGTTACAACGGTAATGCTAATTTATTTCAGAATCACAATGCTTCGTCAATATAAGCGAAAGACCGAAGGCCATGGAACAACTCCCGAAAAAACCATTAAAGCGGCGGTTCAGATGGTCATGTCCGGTCGCTCTATACGAGACGTTGCCAGTGACCTTGGACTGTCGAAGTCAACACTTCAGCGAAATGTCCATACCGTAGCAACAGGAGGCAATGCAACCTCAAGATATACTCCGAATTACAACAATCGTGCAATTTTCAATGATAGAGAAGAAGTACAATTGACCGAAAAAGCTGCAATCTGCAAAAAATAAACATACCAACAGCAAGAAAGATGTGGAACCAGAGAAGCATGTCAGAAAAAAAAGTTGCTGGTGGTCAGAGAGCAGCACGGATCAAGAGTATGACGAAGCAGAGCAGGAATCTAATTCAAGTGATGACTTTGATGAAGATTTTAGTGAGTGTATGGAGGAAAGTAGGCCTACTGAAAATCACAAACATTGGTACTGTAATCAAGGATTTGAGTATTGGCACCTATGTACTTGTAGAATATATCATTCGAAAAAAGTGAATCTACTACATAGGAATAATTGTGGGTGTTGAAGAAAATGAAGAGTATGAAGTGAAGTTTTTCAGAAAAAGTTCAAAGGTGAAGGGAAAATTTATAGAGTCAAATGCTCCTGATATAGCAGCGGTTCCTAAATCGCAAGTGAAAGCGGTATTACCCGCACCCCGTCAACAATACGGGGACACTTCTAAAGAAGGATGGGGGTGGCTTTCAGGATGACTTTTGATGGCATCAACGTGCAGTAGGGCTAGTGTAGGTGTGGCAGCTTGTACAGGGAACACATTTACGTGTTTAATTATAATTCGAATTCAGCTGTTGTTAGATGTTGTGACCTGTTGTCACATCTTGTGATCTATGGAGAGTAATCCATTCCCATGCTGTGTTAGTTTGTTTCATCTGAAATAGTTTCGTCGGCAAAAAATTGTTTTGCAGTAGCCTATACAGTAGGTCACTGTGGCTTATTATGTTTGAAGCAAGTTCCGCAATAAATCATTATCATATCTTTACATCATATAGTTCATTGGACTTGTATTAGGATATAATTTTATAGATGTAAGCTATATTTTACACTTAAATAAATAGCTGTCCCAATGAAGACAAAGGTGTCCTAATGTAACCCAGGGGGTGTCCCAATGTAAACCAGGCTGAGGCAAATTGGGACAGTTTTGAAAACTTACAAATCTTCAGATATAATGGTGATGATGGACTCGAGGAAAACAAATATAACCAAAAACGTTGCATAAATATGAACCATTATAGATGTTGAAACTCATTATTATGAATCTAATCAACGAGAAAAAATATGGCAAAACAAAGATTTGTCTCCCAATGATCCCCGTCCTCCCCTACGCGCATTCTGAAGACTGATTATTGTACATTATAGGGTTTTATATACTTTCCATCTTAGTTATATTAGCCTTCGCAAAGGGTCCATATAATTACAATATATTTCCCCAGTCACAAATAACCAAGTAACAAAGTGACGAGACTTATACATGAACTATGAGGTAACTTTGGTAAAGTGAAGCAATATGCTACAAGCCTCTGCATATGTCACGATGTTATTAATGTATGACTCATATTATATTGTTTTTCATATTACCGTACGTATTTGCAATTTTTCTGTGTCTTAAACTATATTTATTGCATATTATTAAAATTCTTTATTTTTCCGGTAATGCTTTGAATATTATGGCGAGTAAATCTGGCGATTGCCTCGTGGTGTTATTGTCGCTGACCAATGCGGCTGTGCAGTCATTGGATAAACACATATCACCAGTCGAAGGTCATCAATCGGTGAAACAAGTAACATTAGTGAGGCAATATGGCGATCATAGACGAAGTATTGAGACAAGTGACAAAAACGTCCGTGAGTTGAATCGTGATAATCCAGTCATAAAGGAGCTAAACCAGTAAGAATATCGAAGAAGAAATTACGCGAAATAAAATCACCATGTGATTCTCAGATCGACATCTTCAGGTCTGCTTGCAGATCACTTCAACCTTTTTCAGAGGAATGAATCAATGACTGATGTAATTCATGGAGACGAAACGGTGTCAAGAAATTTACGGATGCTAAACATCTTCCCAGGTTTTTCTAATGTTTTTAATACTCTAACCCAAGCCATGGTTTAATACTCTAACCCAAGCCCTAACCCCAATCTGATTACTACTGCCTCTGCAACTGTTTCTATTTTTAGCTCACCTGAGCTTATGCTCGGTGAGTATTTCTGATCGAAGTTTGTCCGTCATCCGTCAGTCCGTCCGTCCGATGTTAACATTTTCTTAAAAAATCTTCTAAAAAACTACTTATCACAGAGGTCTGCAATTCGGCAGATATTGTCCTAGGGGTGGTCTCTTTTATATTGTTCATGGTATCGTGGTCGCAGCTAGGGGAAGTAACATCTGCCGATGTTCGTATTTTTTCTTAAAAAATCTTCTCAAGAATCGCTTATCACAAAACGAAACGGGATAGGCCTATCAAGAAAAGGTTTAGCAATTTAGGAACAGGTTTAAATACAATAATTCATTGGCAAACGCCATTATAGCGTCACGTCTGTTATTGTTAATTCGAATTTGCGCTATAGATATACTTAGAAATGTAATGGAATATATTTGATCAAGAGTTCTCAATAGCTCAGCTGTCAAACGTCAAACACTACATGAGTCAACACTGTGAATATCTTAATTCTGTAATGTAGTTAGTTTACTTATGCGTCGATTTTATCTACAATCATATACAGTACCATGTGAATGGATTTCTGTACCATACGTACACAGTATGCATATTATGTGTAGGTTTTTCATACAGTACAATATGGAAAATAGCGCAGATAGTCACGAAATATACATGTTTGGCGATTGGAAATAAATTAGTACAAAAAAGTACAGTGTCTCAGAAGATGGACGAAACGTAAGAGTCACGAGTGGTTCTCTATCGGGCTTTACGGGGACAAATTAGAGATGTATATGTTTCTAAAATGTCAAATAGATTTGAAAAACATGTCTTGGTTTAATCTGCCATAAGCTCACTTGAATATCTTCAAGTGTCTTTGATAACCATGTGTTAAAAGGGCACTATAAATCAATCAAATTTCATTTCATTTCATTTCATCTTAAAAGTATAACTTGTCTCTACCCGGTCTCGAGTGACGTCATGTCACGTGATCGTAGCATCGTCGCTTGCCCTTGAAATTCGACTTCGCCATTACCATAAATTTTATACAAAAGAAGTACAAATTTCCGCGCTTTACCGTAAATTTCAAAAGTTATGTATAAAACTACTGACTCTAAAATCACCCGTGTTGTTTTTTCTTTGCCATTTTTTATTTGCCCGGAATCGAAACGACGCATTTGCTCAAAAATAGTTCGGAACCACAAGGACACGATTGACATAATAATTATGGTAACTGAACATCAATTATAAACAAATAACAACGACTGTGATAAATAGAGCGATTAAGAGCGTTCAGACAGTTACGACGTCGAGTCGGCAGTTCTACAACTGGCACCAGCAAGTTCCCTTTTATTTTCTCGTGCATATTTGTCAGTGCATTATATTAATTTCTCGACATATTTCTAAGTGCATTATGTTTTTTCTCGGGCATATTTGTAAGTGCATTATGTTCTTGCGCTTATTCGTAAGGGCATATTTCTCGTGCATGTTCGTGAGTGCTTTATGTTCTTGCGCGTATTTTTCAGCACATATTTATAACGCATACTGTATTTGTGAGTACATAACGTTCTCCTCTCGCGCCTATTTGTCAGTGCAAATTTCTCGCGCATATTTGTAAGTACATTATGCTCTTGTGCTTATTTGTAAGTGCATTATGTTCTCTCGCGCATATTTGTCTGCGCATTGTTATTTTCTCGCACATATTTGGCCATGTTTCCACAAATAAATTTCACTAGTACCTACTCATGGATATGTCGACTATAGCAATTAGGACCATGTACTTAGTACAAGGAATTTTACTGGAGACTTGACTTCACAAGACACATTCTGGTCTCTGGGAGGGCCTGGAACTATGTTAGCAACTAAGTTATCATATTTTCCATAGATTTATAGGTGTTAAATAGGTAACAATTTAATAATCAATCAGTTGCTGGACCAACGCGCATACAGTATACTGTGAAGAAATACAACTCTCACGTTATGACAGTCCTGTATTCATTAGATACTCAAAACAACGCTCAGTACTTAGAAATTGTAAACTAAAAAATACAGGCTAAAAGATACACTGCACCGGGTTACTGGATAACAATGAACGAAACAATGTTAATCTTGGTAACTCTGTCATATCCTTTGTCAATATTTCCTCATTAATAGAAAATATATTGCAATACTCTTAGAAAATAAAAAAATTAAGCATTTATATCCCGCAACTTAAAGCCGCTTGCGCACTGTGCAGCTTGCCAAATGATGGGATTTCGAGGACTCATAGGGGATGGCAGCTGTACAACAGGCGCCGGTAAGCCACTCATAAATACAGAGCTATTTCAAGTTAATTAGACACCTTGTAAATTATTACATAATATATATGTAAATCTCATGTAAAATCGTTGAATAATATTGAAAATAAATTCCAGAAGTCTTGATATATTTCATTTCGTTAAACTTCTTCATATCGATGATAAATTTGTTTATTTTTATGAAAGAATGAAAAACCAACAAGTATTTAATTGGTAAGTTAATCGACAAAAGATAGACAAAAATCATACAATATACTGAACAATGTACATTTGCCATAAATCATACAATATAATGAACAAAATACATATGACAAATCATACAATATAATTAACAAAATACATATGACAAATCATACAATATAATTAACAAAATATATATGACATAAATCACACAATGGTAAGGCGTCAAAGTAAGAGACAATAAACATGCAACCATGTGTCACGTATTATCACATTCTGTCAGTGGCACATTTGGTCATATATTGTCTTATTTTGTCACACACGGTAATTCCATATTTTGTGTGATATTTTGTCTTTCATTGTGATTTTGGGAGGTGAGGTAGAAATATAAAAAAATAATATATGTAAATCCATAATAATAATTTTTCTTTTTTCTACATTATTTCTCATAAAAAATAAATTAATTAAATTTCACATCATATAAAAATACACCAAACATCTGCCATAAAGTACACAATCCGGCACATAATGTCTGCTACACCATCAGACAGAATATCTGCTACACTGTACATCATGTGACATAGTATCTGCTATACAGTACATCATGTGACAAAATATCTGCTTCGCAGTACACCATCTGGGTGATCTGATACCTGTTACACGATACACAATCTAATGCAGAATATCTGCTACATGGTACCCCATCTAATACAGAATATCTGCTACATGGTACACCATCTAATACAGAATATCTGCTACATGGTACACCATCTAATACAGATTATCGGCAGAATATTGCCACACATGGCACTATATGACACAATAAATCATAACATACACCATTTGGCACATAAACATTAGTTAAAATTCATAACACATTAGGAATTTCAATGTATTACTAACAAGGAAATAAACACGATATAATGACACAATGTTTGTATAAATCTTTTCATCGATGGAATGCGATGCTCATTAGACAACGGTAACACTGAATCCAACTACTCACAACTAAATTAAACACACCGGTGCTCCATCGAAAGATGGGGGATGAGGGTTATTATCACAAATTATAACTCATTGTGGTAGCCGTGTGAGTCAGTTAAAATAGAAGTTAAGTGGTAACTCCTTTATGGCTCACTGCCGAGATAAAGATCACAAGCTTTTGAATGTTAGAACATTTTTCATCAAGTGAATGATCATCATAGAGATGTTCCCACATAACTTGCTTATATCACAAATTATGACACTGAGGGACTTTTTAAAGCCATAAAAATATACGATATAAACAATAATGTTAAATAAATCATGCAATTTGATTTTAATAGGTGAGTTAATCGACAAAAGATAGTCAAAAATCATACAATATACTGAACAAAATACATTTGACATAAATCATACAATATAATGAACAAAATGCATATGACATAAATCACACAATGGTAAGGCGTCAACATGCAACCATGTGTCACGTATTATCACATTCTGTCAGTGGCACATTTGGTCATATATTGTCTTATTTTGTCACA
>WURV02151474.1:0-17267 GCA_011762755.2 Epimenia babai | reverse complement strand
GTAAATAAAACGATCCAGGGAGAGGATGTGAGAGAGAGGGGGGAGAGAGGGGAAGGAGAGAGAGGGGGGAGAGAGGGGAAGGAGAGAGAGGGGGGAGAGAGGGGGAGAGAGATTTACAATATACTATACATGATCATAATACGTTGGTTTTTATATGTCGTATCTATCATAAAACAAATCTACCTCACAATCCTTTAGTGTTTTTCTATGGTTCAGTTGAAGAGAAAATGAAATTCCTTGGTCGATCAAAGCCAAGTGAGACCGATTTGGCGCGAGGACCGATATTATTGAGATTGGTATGGACAAAGTGCTACAGCACGTCATCGCTGTCAGATCGCGCTGTTTGAGCCGTGGAATCGATATCGGAGACTGCTCGCGAGGAGTTGTGGTGACTTGGTAACGCGTGACGTTCAGCAGACATCCGCGCGAGATCAATACCTCGTTGAAAACGTCAGTAAAACGGTAACTGAACAACTAGGAAACCTTTGAAATAGGCATCTTGCAAAACGGTATGGGAAGTACTAGAACACAAACTTGGTAACTGCAGCAGGCAAGTGGAAGGGATGCTGCTATATGTCACATCGTAAGCACCTGCCTCCCTACAAACAAGAGAGATCAAAGTTGCCTAGACGTAGTTAACACGTCAAATCCCCCGCCGCCCTTTCTATGCGATACTAAGGAACATATTATTCAATGATATCTGCTGAATTTTGATTCATTCCTCACGATATGGGCTTAGCTTCCAACTTTAGGCTTCAGTAGGATACGCAGCTGTTGTAACACCGTCTAGATGTATGAATTATTAATAATAAAATGTTCTCAATCCATATCGTTCTCTAATACATCCAAAGTTTTTGATGCAGCGCTCGTCATAAAACGTTACCACTTCTTCGCATTTTTAGTTTACTAAAACTTTTCCACCATTATGCGTGCCTGAAGTTGTGCATTTCTGAAACAATGAAACACAGTCTGTGATTATATGTCGTTGCATTAGCATGGGTAATAGAGTTACAACCATTACTACACCTTTTGAATTATGCTCAATTAGATGTTTTATCGTTTAATATCTTTCCGTGCCAAACAGCAGTAGCAGTCGTAGTTATGATGATAGTAGTAGGTAATATACAAGTTTCTACAAGAACGTGGACAGTGACTGTATAGTGCGTTCGGTGACATCGTAAGTGACTTAGTGATCAATGATCAATGCACTCTGAACGAAACCGTCTGTCAAACGCTTGTAACAGCCACTCGATAAAACGCGGGCGATGTGCATGATTACGGGGTCAAGATAAAGGAAACACGCCATGCCTTCGCCAATAACCAACCATACGGGAGGAGAGTATTCGATCTGAAAGCGTAGCATACAAACTATACAACATTGGCCTGCATCCGTCATTTGTGCACCGATTTAACAGTAGTCATCGCCCGACAAAGTTTGCTCCAGGCGAAGCAATAACGAGAATTGCAAGTCACGATACAGTGCGGTAGTCACGATGCGGATCGGCGGGCGTTACTTATATTGGTAGCACTAACGACCAACGCTGACGATAATTATAGCTGTATACCTCACCTTTGAACGGACGCGCGAACGCCTACTTACCACTTCGAGCCAAGAAAAACTTCAATTGCTGTCGTTACGATAAGGCGACCAACTACTGATACAATTACTGCCGTATTTGGAATCGTTGTTTGAAAACTAAGCGGTAATAAAAGTGGTAATAGAAGTCGGTGATTAATGGTGAAGCAGAATAGCAGAGTCATGCCTGTACAAATTGTCCCTATAGTAATTCCTTCTGCACCGTCTTAACAGTATAATAAGCCATAGTTGTGGACAAGGGTCCCAGGTACACAACCACTCATGAACAAAAATATAGATGGTAGACAAAATTAGACATAAAATTATTTCATTTTATCGATATTTCCCACAGAATAAGTGTTTAAACATTAGAACATGCTCTATAGCCAAGATGAAACAACAGGAAAGTTCTAACAGTAAAATACAAGCCTTCACAGAGAACACCGATACAAGATGTATGGAAGTTCGTATCAGCAGCATGGAGCCAGATTTTGATGATCAATGGGGGCTCGGGCGACCATTGTCGCCATTTGTTTGGTGCGAGGAGTGAAGACAACTTCCTGGCATAGGCAGGAACTACCGAAACATCTTCAGTAATGCAAGGTGCATTCATAAGTGAATTCATGGTGTTTTACTCCGATGTTATAGGTGTATTTATATGTAGTATATTTACATTTTACGCATTTTTCATAGATGATTTGTTTACGTTTTTATTTGGGATTTTCTTGACTTCACACGGGAATGTCTGCTCGTTGCGAGATGAGATGACTGTTCGAAAAGCTGTAGGGATATGGCTTAGTGACCAACGGCCTAAATGACGAGAAACCAATATTTTTTGGGTCCTATGTAGGTTTCCATAGTACTAGGTCGCATAACTCAGATCCCGAGGCGCGATTGACTCAAATCTGAATCGACTGGCTCCACACTGGTGACCAGCATGTCCATAACGCGATGGGGAAATTGTAAACCTAATTGGATACACAATGAAGGGACAGATTCGTCATTAATTGAAATTCTCGCGAAAAATATAAATGGCGTCCGCAGCTGTACATGTATTCCACACGTACATACGCACACAAGTCCACATTGCGTTGGTTTGCCCGATACCCGACGAAGCAGTAGAAATGTTCGGCTTAGTGCTATATTCCTGTGTAGATCGCTGAGAGATGGGAAAATCGATGCACGTCGACGACCGCTGGCTTCCTGCAATAGCAAATTAAGCCTGGATGCCAGATAAAATCCATTTAGCGGCCGCCTTCCACGCGTAGCATACTCAACATGCGCCGTGCCTTTGATTCCGCGCTGTAGCTATAGTGATGGAGAACACATTGCATGATGTGGTATAGCTGCGTGGCTGCCACTTGGCACGTCTTGGTTGCTCACTATTGATTTCCTTTCTGCTGCGTCGAGTACTGCGTAGCTCGCTATAACCGGCGCTATATTATAAATGATAAACAGCGCCGATGTATTCTCTGGAGCGCCATTTTGGAATATACAACAAACTTTGACACGTTAGATAGATCCAATAAATATTAGATACTATCAAGAAATATCTCAGAAATAATTTGTGGATATTTCATTTTATTGTCATAATGAATGACAATGATGAATAATTAACAAAAGTGATGCGAGTTTGTTCTTACCTCGCGAGAAATATGGTAGGTTTATAACTCGTTTACTGCGGTTCATGCATTATTTAAAAAGCCAATGTAAACAGCGAATTTACAAGTACGTGCCCTATGTAGCGTGAATGTGTTTTATAAACTACGTCCTGGCCCTATAACAATACATGCGCATGGTGTATCTCTTCCACCGCGTGATAACAACACAGCCCGGATATTTATGAATCACGCAGCGTGACCTCGATACACTAGAACAGCGTACAAAGTCATGTACGCTTCGTCGAATAACTGACGCCTTATGGATACAACCGGACTCGACGCTGGAGCGGTCTTCTAAATTTGGCAACACGATTTCAGTTAAACACCGTAGTTTATGCACTTCCGTCTGCGTGTCATTTTTATATACGTAGATAGATGGTTCATATTTCATTCGGGCAATCCAGTCCCGGGATCAGACAGCCACGACACATTAGTACTAATGTTTTGATATGCTTATCAAGTTAATTTGTTTTGTAAGCATTAATTACCCACGGATAGAAGACACTCGTGTGCAGATCACCATGACAACTCATGCTTCTGCTACCTCTACCGAACCGCAGTCGGCTGCCCACCAGACCGCCTCACTCACATCTCCATCAAGATCCCTCCGCTCTGGTCTTTCGACCATAAAGTTTCTGTACGCCTCAAATCGAATCACAATAGGTAACTCGCAACATCGTGAGCCAATGGAAGAAATACGATCACGTCGTGTGCACGCTTACGCCCAGTGTTGTGTCGGAAATTCGGGAACTGTCACTTGCTCCGTCTGTCTCGACCCGTAATACAACGCCTAAAAAGGACTATTCGCAACAGAGCAGTTCAATGTAGTTCAATGTCAACAACAAAGACTGCAGCAGTTACTAGTGCACTAAACCACTTATGCCTATTTCACACCTTCCGCAATTATGTAGCAGACGACAGGACTATTTCACACCGTAAACTCGTTATAATACAGTGCGCGTTCTGGCGGGGTAGTTACACCGAGCCTCCTTATCTTTTACCTTATTTTAACCTCCATACTGCCATCCGTATTTCACAATGAACGTTCCACACGTTCTATGGACGTTGTACCGTAATTTGGGCTGCCAGATGCCAGTATAATATAATATGATGTTGTATTAAACATAGCCAGTCTTTATTAGTCGTTGTTTTTTGTCTAGTTGTTTTTCGTTGAGGTAACGTAAATTGTATTCAGGAACATGCAGTCGTGGTTATGAAATAGTAATCGTGACATTACATCATGAACTCCTTTACCTTCGTTTATGTAGAACTATATTCCTTGCCGTTACGGAGACATTGGGTTGTTTTATACTCATATTTATATGTGTGAGTCAGAGGCTAGGCACGTAATCGCTTAATTCAAGTGGGTTATTTTGGATAACATTTGAAATTTGCAACAAATTCAAATTACTTAATCAAATATATACTGGATTATAATACCGAATTAAGTACCTCAATTTATACGGAATGACAATGCTATCTTGAACAACAAATGAGTTATCGATGGCTGTGTTGTGCAGATCTACTGCGTAGTGAACAAAATGCAAATAACACAGCGGTGCAGCCGTACGAAGAGTTATATCAGTGCGTCCAAAAATATTTGTCGTTGACCTGAACGTGTACAGACGACGATTTGACGCAGTCTCGCTGGCCTACATACATTTTCAAGTGTAGACAAGGTTAGGAATAGCATAAAGGCACGCGGCATATTGACAGTGTTTGCATCACTTTCATCTCGTTATTCTTATTATGCTCGAAACCCCAAGCCGCTGCTACTCTTATTTGATATCGCATTTCATGCCTCTGGAATTGGGTAATTTTACGGTAGAAGGCTCTGTGTGATTCAAATTATCTGTCTTTATCTACAGAGTGTTTGAGGCAATATTGACAGATTTTCAGACCGATCTCCACAAATATCATTCTCCACATTAATAACAGCATCTTGTTTGTAAATTCGCGAGTAAAATTGTCCCAAATAACGATGAAGGTAATCTGGTTATGGGCATTATCTGTAAAATATGTAAGGGCGGTAATTCACTACTTCAATCCAGAGACCACGCGTGAGAAACTTCGTTTCGCTGGTGAGGTCGACCTAAATTTTTAAATCAAGGCTATTGTAAAGTAAATAATCGGTCAATTGATACATATGACAACACATGTAGACGTATAATCAATAACACAGGATAGTAGAGTTCATATTAAATGAACTAGAAATATAGCGATTACTATTAGGGTATTCGCAAATGTATATTATCTTGTCTCCCTTGTTGCGATGATACGACCGGCAGCATGTGGTTAAGTAATGCTCCTCTTCTGCTTACTGATTGCATTTATAACTACGATATTACAGTTACACTACGATATTACAGTTACACTAAGAATTTACAGTTACACTATGGAACATGGTAAGCTTTGAAGTTTTTTGTGTCTCGAAATTGTTTTCTTTATAATAATTATAAATATAAAGTTTGCTTCACATCGCTAACTTAGTACCTGTATGAGTGCGATGGTACTAATTAAAATACTGTACGGAGTAAATGCCATACGGAGAAGGTAATGAAATACTTATATGGTAGTTGCCGCAGTGAACTAGTGCGATTCGCCCACTGATGTACAGCCATGACACCAATATATATTCTAATGCTAACCCTAATCCTTACCGGGATCACATTAGTTCACTGTGCCCGATACCTTGTGGTATATATAAAAGATGCAAAGCATGTACTGTGTACTGTATTATTAACTTAGTTTTATATTTTTTTTGCAAAGCTTCGATGTGTAGTCTGTTACTGTCGTCTACATTACTCATGGGGAGTAACGCACAATAAGTTAAACTTCGGTTACTCTCCTTTTTTTCAAAGCAACTTTTTCGATGTTAGTTGTTATAATATTGATTATAATAAGCCTCTAGTTATTACTTACACATCCATCATAATTTGTTGTATATCTTATCTCTAATTATATCAATATATTTAATAAATAAAGTACAGTTATTGGTTATTCATAATACAATCGCGCGACCCCTAAACTCACGATTCACCCATTCATCATTTGATAATCTAAATGGATTTGGGGTGGGCCTTTACATGGCACAGGAAGGACTTTTACTCCACCTTGTTATAACAAGCGAGTAAAAAATATCACGCCATTGTTAGATGGCGAAATGAGTGCATGCATGAGTTCACTAGGTCTGTTATCTTCTAATTTTATTCCGTGTAATTATCCTATATGTGATATTTTCTCTGCAATATTAGACATTGTTTCATGTTATGACTGCGATATTTAACACTGTATGCTACTATAAATTTCTGTTTTTCTCTGCCATATTTCCTTTATGTGTGATAATATTGTATATGTTTCATTCAGTATGCTGAGTATTGTATTTAGTATAAGCTATATGTGGCGAGATCTGGTGTAAAATAAAAAATTGTCGACAGTAAACCCGAAGAATATAAATTGTAGGATTGTACGAAATCGGTGGTGGCTGAGTTGATGCTATTGAATGTAATTTACCCTCAGGTACACTTTACACTCGTGTTCTGGTGCCATATGATATGGTGTTGTCTTAAAGTTAACTGTAGTTAACTGTCTGTATGGGATAGCACAGCTGTTACCTCCAGTAGAGGCTGGAGTTACACAGCAAGACAACTCCACCCCCGTACCGAAAGCACCAGTACGAACATCTGCGTCGAATGTCGTCAGAGACTTTCTGCAGACTATATTTTAGGCGACTGACAACATGACTATTTGTATGAATTAGGTGATAAGTTTCGAGATATTTAATCTATAGGGTCAGATCATACTGGTGTCATATGAAATTTATCTCACGATACACGTTTTTCAGATCACAGGAATACCGTAGCCAGCATACATGCACGCACACACGCCCTTAAGTAAGTCATTGAGTATAAAACAGGTTCAAAGGTCATTGAGTGCAAAAAGTCACATGACCGAAAAGGTCGTCGAGACTAAAAAATGTACCTTAATCAACTCCTTACTATATATATACTTAACCTGAACTATTTCATATATCTGTTTAATGACAAAACTGTTTGCTGTTAACAACATGTCAGAAGGTTGGGGCAGGGTAGCACATGCGTCACATCATCCTGGTTGTAACAGAGTTAGCGAATGTCTCGCTGAGTATTAAGACTCTAACCGAGCTCGCCATTTCTACTCGCATCTCACGAACATGTATCGTGAAATGTCAAGGGTAATAACTGTGTGATCATTCGAGTATATATAAGCATGACTGGACGTAAATCCAACTGCCCATGTTGAAACCGATCAGATATCCCGGGGGACTTAATTAATAAACTTTCTCAACAAGAATTTTATTTTTGAAAACTCTCACTTCGAAAATCTCTGCACCATCCATCCATACCATCAGCATGATCAATAATCGACAGACTGGTTACTAGCATCTTGGTAGCAGCAGTAGTAACAGCAGTAGCAGTAGCAACAGCAGTAGTAGCAGTAGCAACAGTAGCAGTAGTAGCTGTAGCAATAGCAGTAGCAACAGTAGCTGTAGCAA
The DNA here is from genome assembly GCA_011762755.2 of Epimenia babai. Taxonomy (NCBI): domain Eukaryota; kingdom Metazoa; phylum Mollusca; class Solenogastres; order Cavibelonia; family Epimeniidae; genus Epimenia; species Epimenia babai. The sequence goes on along the minus strand of WURV02151474.1, from coordinate 9,496 downwards.
CAGCAGTAGCAGTAGCAGTAGCAACAGCAATAGTTTTAATTGTTATTTTACGATTGTTAAAAACCGTTCAGCTGCTGACTAGTTGCTGAATTAACTATAATAATCGTACAAAAAGTTGTGCTCGATGGATATTTTGGATAATTACCACGTGTGATGTGATTAAATGTTTCGAACACGCAACACCTCAGCTACCAGATGTACTGGGCGACGATTTGCTTGTACAGTATTATCTTTTATACTAGTTTCAAGCCTGAATCCTTTTATCTGTCCTGCAGTTGTTTGAGAATAGGTGTCTCCTTTATTCTGTCAGTGAGGAAACGTAGCTTGAATTATTATTTGATATCTTTATCAATGCAATAAACTACAAACGAATGTTTCCATTATGATGCTATAAAAAAGCACGTTGCTAGGGTGGCCTATGCATGTTGCTAGGGTGTTATTGGGCAGACTTGCAGCTAACTCCATCTATCGGCATACATGGGAAGTAAGTCAGCAGTACCTCATAGCAAACTAGTATCCCTGGAAACTTTTTTGAGTATGGATGATGCATCATCAATATTATGGAGGTACACATAGATATTATAGCATTAATAATTAATGGATGTGAATGATGAAGATTAGTGATCAAACTGAACAAAAAAAATATGCGTGACCCTTGTATTTGTTGTATTCACTAGATGGTAACACGGCGATGCACATGTGTATGGTGTATGGTGACTGAACTGGTAGATTGTGAGTCTGAAATTTCTGAAGTTAGCGAACAACAGAGACTGGCACGAGGCATGGAGGAACGGCGAGGGCTAGCCTCGATAATATCAGTTGAAACGTTAACTCTTGGACTACCGAGCTTGGAAATGCCCTTACTGAATACATGTCAAAATAAACAACACTCTTAGTGTGAGTGGGTGCAGAAGAAGGACAGAGGTGGAGAGATTGCATCGAAGTAAGGACGGTTATGTATAGGTCACGCGATAAACCAATAATTATTTCACTTATAATTAGGCGACCACTATCACGATGGCCATATTACGGGATTGCTGGGTGGATATACATTTTGCCGCCCATGGTGCATCTATGTATGATGAGATATTTATTGCTATCCATGACATCCATGGAGTGTAGTTGTCCATTCTGTACATCAGTCTACATCTCATACTTATATCATTCACGATAATTTGTTGAGTGAGCTGTAGGCCATGGCGCTTAGGGATATTATCAAAGTATCCATGGAGTTATTATTGATGTAGTTATTTCATTCACACTAAGACGTGTGAATAATTCATATTAATGACTTGTGAGTGATTCAGATCAATGACTTGTGAATAATTCAGATCAATGTTTTATAATTCAGATCAATGTCTTATTATTCAGATCAATGACTTGTGATTAATTCAGATCAATGACTTGTAATTCAGATCAATGACTTGTAATTCAGATCAATGACTTGTGAGTAATTCAGATAAATGATTTGTGAGTAATTCAGATCAATGACGTATAATTCAGATCAATAATTTTTGAATAATTCAGACCAATGACTCGTGATAAATTCCGATCAGTGACTTGTGAATCAGATCAGTGACTCGTGAGTAATTTCACCGATGTTGAGATAGTATGGCTACAATCATTCGGTGTGATCTAATGGGTTGTCAAACCTGAAAACGATGAGTGATTGATGGCTAATGGTGTATGTACAGACTTTCTTTTGGGTGATAACCTACGACATCTCTCAAATCAAGCCTACTCTGATCAGCGAGACGTACCATTACCATAATCTATCCCTCTTGGTAAATTTACACAACTGACGTCGCAATCGCAGTTGGTGACACTAATAACCCCTTACACATTACTTTTAGCTCACCCTAGCTTATGCTGCTTAAGGCAGAGGTCTGCCATTTAGTAGATATTTTCCTGTGGTTCGTCTTTTCTGGATTTGTTCATGGTATCGTCATTGCAGCATGGCGAGGAAACTTCTGCCGATATTCATATTTTTTCTTAAATAAATCTTCACAAGAACCGCTTATTACAGAGGTCTGCTATTTTGTGCATATCCTTGGATTGGTCTCTTCCTGATTTCTTCATATCATCATCTTCGCAGAAAGGGGAAGTAACTTCTGCCGATGTTTGTATTTTTTATTCAAAATTTTCCTCTCAACCGGTTATCGCAGAGGTGTGCTACTTGGCAAATATTGTCCGTAGGGTGGTGGTGTCTTCTAGATTTGTTTATGGTATCGTCATTGCAGCAGAAGTAGTAATTATGCAGATGTTTGTATTTTTTCATGAAAATTTTTCTTAAAAACCGCTTATTGGAGAGTTGTGCTACTTGGCAGATATTGTCCGTAGGGTGGTGGTCTCCTCTAGATTTTGCCATTGTCATGGCAGTCAGGGGGTGACTTATGGCGATGTTTGTATTATTACTTGAAAAGTCCTTTTCTCGAGAACCCTTAAGGCATCATGGACGGATATTGTCCTTGAGTTAGTATCTTTCAGATTTGTTCAGCCTCTCGTCATAGGAGAGAAGGGGGGTAATTACAATGGATTTTTTTATATGAAAATCTTTATTTCCATGTCCACGTAGTGCAAAGGACGGCCATTAAGGACATTTTTTCTGTGTAGGTCTCATTCAGATTTGTTCAGGGCATCTTTATTTAGGCAATTAGAGATGATTTCAGACAAGGTTTATTGACAAATGCGTATTTATCGTTTCAGTATCTTAATGGTAATTTTCAGGTCTCTTTGGCCTCTTGTTTTTGAAGTCAGGCAGTCTCCTCGTTGTCTTCTCATTCTAATATCAAGATGACCTCCTTGGCCTCTTGTTTAGTCTTTTGCTCTTTTTTTTCCAGATGCGCGTCTTGAGGCCTTTTTGGCCTCTTGTCTCATAATCTGCTAGATAATCAGCCTGTTAATCTCTGGAAATATTGGGCTGGTAAATCCATAAAAACAATCGGCCTCTGAATCCATTAAAATAACCGAACTCTATATAGAAATCATAAGCCTCTAACTTCATGGAATAATGGGCCTCAGAATCTATTGGCAAAATCTTCCTTCAAATTCATTTATTGAGATATTTGTGAATTTTTTGCATCATCAGTCTACTTTAGTGAGAGTAAGCGAAAACTTACTGATTCTATATGCTCAGGATAATGTATGTCTCTAGTAGGGATAGCGTTTTTTAATCATCATGCCATCGCTGCATGTTCGCAGCGAGGAAACGTGTGGCCATCATTATTGTGGTCTAAGGGAGGTAATCCCATGTTGGATTGTGTATCATTGTCTTGAATCCATAATACAGGAAACCTTGCACCAATGCAATCCTGCGATATTAATTCAAATAAGTCTCAAATGCTTTGTGAAATATACATACAAAACTGGTTATAATAGTGACCACTCGATATATCACCTAAAAAGTCAACCAACAGGCAGCAATAAATAACGGAGCCTTACAACAAGATCAGGTAATATATTTCTGGCTGGCTTTTAAAAAAGACTCATATAAAGATTGACACCTCAATTGATGCCAGATTATATTAGTTTGTCTTTGTCTGTATTTCATTTATTTAAGATATAGCTAATACAACACCTTACTCTCTCAACACAAGTCTTTACACCTCATTGTGTGCATTCTTGTGTATATATGTTTACTATAGGAAGGTGTTTTCTTTGGATTATCATACTGTACACTGGTGTATCACATGAAAATGCTGTACACTGGTGTATCACATGAAAATGCTGTACACTGGTGTATCACATGAAAATACTGTACACTGGTGTATTACATGAAAATACTGTACACTGGTGTATCACATGAAAATGCTGTACACTGGTGTATCACATGAAAATAATGTACACTGGTGTATCACATGAAAATGCTGTACACTGGTGTATCACATGAAAATGCTGTACACTGGTGTATTACATGAAAATGCTGTACACTGGTATATCACATGAAAATACTGTACACTGGTGTATCACATGAAAATGCTGTACACTGGTGTACCATGTAAAGTGGACTTATATTCCTGTTGGACACTGAAATCTCCGGTGCATTTTTTTAATAGCCCTTTACAACAAATCTTTGGGGAGGGTAACTCCATTATATGGTATATACGGAAGTTAATAAATACACCGTATCCATCATGGCTGTCTAACAGACAGGCACTGGACGCAGGCACCCATTGTTATATTAATGGTTCGTACATTGTATCCAAATAGTTTTAGTGAAATATCATGAGGTAATGTATTGTCTAGCACATGCGATGTCATAAATTATTGATAAACAATAAACTTTTTAATGTCCTAATGCAATGTTCATTTATTTGTTATCGCGTTGATCAGTTTGTGTATATGTACGTGTATATGTACATGTATTTGTACCTGTATATGTATATGTATATTGACGTGTATATGTACATGTTGCTAGGTTCAATTATTCTCTCATTTTAACGTAGTAAACATATACTTTTATCATGAAAAAATATGAATGGTTTGACAAATAAGTCATATTTGCATAAAATAAAATCATCTTTTTAATCACACGGACATTTTATCCTGGCTTTTTGTTACATCTCTTGGCTTTTGTATTGATTTTTCAACAGATGTGACGTTAGATTTATCATGTTTTGTGATAATGGATTGGATGTGTACTCGCCATTTTGTTCCTCCTGTATAGCGTAACTATATGTTTTCTTGCAGGACACGCAGTTGGCTAGTAGAAGACACGTAACCCTAGACACAATGGCTCACTCATTGGATCATCTGCTAGAGAGCCTCCACCAACCAGGCAGATATTTGTCGGCCGTCTATCTTCTCGTGTGTTTTAACTACTTCCCCGTTGCGTTTAACCACCTCGCCATGGCGTTTTATGGATCCAAGTCTCCGTTCCGTTGTGCCACTTCAGGATCGTTTACATCGAATCAGACGTATTTTGAACTGAGTGCGTGTTACGGGATAATAAAAGGGGACAACTCAACAGTGACGTGTAGCGATGGATGGATTCATAAACTATCTGCTCCTCAGAGAACTATCATTAGCGAAGTAGGTTGACGTGTGTCCTATTCTGTTTGTAGACATAGCCTGTGTGATTTTCTACATGGTACACTGGTATACATCATAGCCTATGTTTTTTATACATGGTACACTGGTGTACAGCATAGCCTATGTGATTTTCTACATGGTACACTGGTGTACATCATAGCCTATGTTTTTATACATGGTACACTGGTGTACAGCATAGCCTATGTTTTTATACATGGTACACTGGTATACAGCATAGCCTATGTGATTTGCTATATGGTACTCTGCTTTCTGGTATAACGATATTACCTTTGTAATGTTATTGTGTTATAAAGTCATATGTCATAACATTACCTTTATAATAATTTCTGCTCAGTCAAATAGTGACAACACTCATTAGTCCAGATGTTATTTAGCATTCGGTACACCAGTGTACAGCTGTATGATTCATATGGTGCACATATAATGGCAATAGTTATTGTGTATGTATGTATGTATGTATGGAATAGGGATGAGGTCATTGTGTGGGCCATGATCGGTCCTTTACAACGCTGGTTAATGCGGAATAGCCTCAGTCAGTTGTTAGAGTGGGATCTACATGTCACGCACTCCAACAAGTTGGTGAGAGTTGTTGATCATGTTACATTAAGATGATGAGATAGAAGAGAGGTAGACATCATAGAAATTACACAACATCCAGAAAGCATCTAAAACACAGCCTTTTCTTTTGGGAGGGAAGAAGCCCTCACCTAACTACACGGCAATGGCTACCCAGACCCCCGCCCCTCACAAGAGCAGACGGGTTAGAAGGCGTTTTTTGATCGAAAAACGACACAAGACTAGAGCTGGAATCCATCGAGGGTCTTTTGCATTGTAGTTCAATAATTATAATCTAACCATTACGCAATTTACCTGCCCCCTTCAGCAATGCCTCTGTCACCAGTAGGACATTGTGTGTGACCTAGTTTCCTCTCTAACCCTACCACCACCATCTTTGGCTTTTGTATACTCTCCATGTACCTTAATGAACTCGATGCCTCTGTCACCAGTGGGACCTCGTCTGTGACCAAGCTTTCCTGTCTAACCTCGCCACCACCATCTACTTCATCGGTGTTATGGCTGGGGGTGTCGCATACGGCTTCCTAGCCGACTCCTTCGGCCGTAAGCCAATCATGTTAAGCTCGCTATTCGTGTCGGTCGCCGTAGGAACAGCAATCTCGTTTATGCCCACGTACGGCGCTTTCGTCGCCCTGCGCTTCATCCAGGGGGCGCTCATGCAGGTTAGTATTTGTGATGTTATTTCATAGTTTGATGAAAATACTGCGACCAATTACAGTACATGCTAATTAAGTATGTCAAAAGTATGTTCTCAGCCATTCTATTACACCACCCACCCATTTTAGTGTTAATACTGAAACGACCATCCAGCAATCATGTAGGATTATAGAATTACACATAAACCTTGTGGTGTTATCATGGCATATCGACGAATTACACTCTAATGTAACATTTTGCTGTTAATTAAGAGTAAGAACAACGCTGTTCCGATAACGAAAACAAAACCGCAGTTTTCCAGTAAGTCAACTCGTAGACTCCGTATATCCTCTACGAATACTCGGGAACTGTTGCAGGAACTTTAGCATGACCGTACTACTTAATTCGTTCACTATGGCTGACCTAAAAATCAACAATAACTGACAGATACCGGACGAGAAATGTTCACTGTGGCATGCACGCACCCCTGTCCTCACCTTGACAAATGCAGCATTCGGACATTGATATTTCTACTGACGTGTGCATTTGGCAAATCCCGCATGTTTTATTTGTGTGATAAAATAACAGTTGAATTGTCTCATCCAGGCCCAATTATTACATTGCTCACTCTTGTAATTTTGTTGTTATTTTGGTTATAGTTTTAAGCGTCGAAAGTAGCGATTGTGGGATTGGTTTGTATACAAAAACTTGCCGTGTAGACAATAGATATAACTGCTAATGCCATGATCAAAGCCAGAGTAGCGACCAATGAAATGTTTGCTCGCTCTCGGCAACTTTTACAGATTCTACAGATGAAACACGGTGTTTTATGGACGATTGGATGATGGTGCGAAATATTGGAGATGTCACATTATATCATCAATATTGCTGAGCATTTCTATGTGTTTTGATGTTTTTTAAAACCTCCATCACACACTGCATTTATGGAAGTTTCCATGACCTCATGCCGAGATATATACATAAATATGTACCTACGTTCGTGCGTGTCTACATACGATATAGCATCATTGCCATGATTGATTTTGCAGAGTTAACAAATTAGAGGTAATATTCTTCATTCTAGTAATGGAAATTTCCATAAGTTCATAACTTCGGTGATTAGACGTTTATGCATTGGAGTTTTACACAATTTTGTGATCTCTTTGGAGGGTTTACAAGCAACGTCATACACTCTGCTCATGGAAATTTCCGTGACTCGGTACCGGGCATACATGGGTGCTTTATTCGAGGTGTTCTGGGCAGTGGGGCTGATGCTGCTCGCATGTATCGCCTACCTCATCCAAGACTGGCGTTACATACAACTCGCCATATCACTACCCAGCATCTTGACCCTCCCATACATCTGGTACGGGGCTACAGGATGTCACAATCCTACAGTTTTGTATCAGTCAGTTAGAGGTTTGTATCTGTCAGTTAGAGGTTTGTATCTGTCAGAGTTTTGTATCAGTCAGTTAGAGGTTTGTATCAGTCAGTTGGAGGTTTGTATCAGTCAGTTAGAGTTTCGTATCAATTAGTTAGAGGTTTGTATCAGTCAGTTAGAGGTTTGTATCAGTCAGTTAGAGGTTTGTATCAGTCAGAGTTTAGTATCAGTCAGTTAGAGTTTAGTATCAGTCAGAGGTTTGTATCAGTCAGTTGGAGGTTTGTATCAGTCAGTTAGAGTTTCGTATCAGTCAGTAAGAGGTTTGTATCAGTCAGTTAGAGGTTTGTTTTAGTGAGTTAGAGGTTTGTATCAGTCAGTTAGAGGTTTGTATCAGTCAGAGTTTTGTATCAGTCAGAGGTTTGTATCAGTCAGTTAGAGTTTTGTATCAGTTTGAGTTTTGTATCAGTCAGAGTTTCGTATCAGTGAGTTAGAGTTTTGTATCAGTCAGAGTTTCGTATCAGTCAGTTAGAGTTTTGTATCAGTCAGTTAGGGTTTTGTATCAGTCAGTTAGAGTTTTGTATCAGTCAGTTAGGGTTTTGTATCAGTCAGAGTTTTGTATCAGTCAGTTAGGGTTTTGTATCAGTCAGTTAGGGTTTTGTATCAGTCAGTTAGGGTTTTGTATCACTCAGTATAGACTCGGATGATTGTAACAGCTGTACTCTCCATAAGTTTTCAGGTAGGCTTAACGTGGCTCTCCAATTTATTTTGTTTCCATCTACCCACACTCTGGCATTTTTCCCATCTTAAGAAATGAGGCTATTCACGCTAAATGTGGTCACTACAGTCCAAGCTAGCGTATAGGGGGAGGCTAGCCTCGCCCCTTGAGGTTCTACTGGCACATTTTACCGTTTATTGTCATAATGCATTAACAAAAATACAAAAATCCTGATTAGTATATCACCAGAGCATCAAGATAATACTCACTGATGGTGCACAGGTAATAAAAATATTACTAAATTCAACCAAAATTCATCCAACATGCAATCGTATCGGTATAATCCAATATGCATCCTCATCGATTTTATACACCGGCAAACAAATCTATATTTACATTAGACCAATGAATAAATGAACCGATTGATACGCTGTATTGACCTAATTTCATATGATTGTCATACGCTCCTATAAAGATATGCACCTATAATCTTACATCTTACTAAGTATGAAGGCTGTGTCATGTTAATTAACCACGTTTGTACATCGTTTAATGTTAACTTATCCCACAGGCTGTCATATACCCTGTAATGTTAACTAATACCACAGGCTATCATATACCCTGTAATGTTAACTAATACCAGAGGCTGTCATATACCCTGTAATGTTAACTAATACCACAGGCTGTCATATACCCTGTAATATTAACTAATACCACAGGCTATCATATACCCTGTAATATTAACTAATACCACAGGCTGTCATATACCCTGTAATGCTAGCTAATCCCAAGACTGCGATATTACAATTAGATAATCCCTACACTGCCATTAGATAATCCCTACACTGCCCTATTCCAATTAGATAATCCCTACTCTGCCATATTCCAATTAGATAATCCCTACACTGCCATATTCCAATTAGATAATCCCTACACTGCCATATTCCAATTAGATTATCCCTACACTGCCAGAAACTGGTCTGATAATGCACACTGCGATATACTGATCAGATAGTAAGTAAAAATAGAATATATATACTGTGAGAATGCTGCAGTAAGAGTTTTATAATAGAGCCATATTTAATCAAAACATCATAGTGGTGATTATAGCTAACAGCTAACCTATATGTAATAAG
>WURV02151463.1:0-17267 GCA_011762755.2 Epimenia babai | reverse complement strand
AGAGATCATATATAGAGCATCTGAAGCACAGCAAACGTCAGAGGGAAAAAGCCCTAACAGAACCACACTGCAAGGACTACCCAGACACCTATGGGCAATGAGTTCTAAGGCGCTTTCAGCCCAAAAAACGCCACAATTAGTATACTGGTTAGAGCGGGAATTGAACCAGGGACCACTGGATCCAAAGTCAAACGCTCTAACCACTACGCCTGCTGCCGCCAGCATGTGTATAGGTGAATACTGGCCATCCAGGGACAGTCATCAGGCCTACCTCGTCTATTTATTTCCTCAACCATCAACACCTCTCCTGTCAATTCGTGGCCCAGGAAAAGATTCTGCATCGTACTAAAACGTTGCTGACGATGTTCGTCTCGTGTTTTCGACAGATTGACGACATTTTAATTATAAATATAATATATATAAATATATAAATATTTAAATATTTCAATACGTAACCTAATACGCCGAGTCGGTAGTTTATGGTGACCACAAGAATCTCGGCGAAGCTCGCGAGAACACTCGCGTCGTACGCGTTTCCGGTTCCAGAGGAAAACGACTCGCCGTGGATGAAGATCATTACTGGGTAGTTCTTTACCGTACCTGTGTTCGGGATGAACAAAGTTCCATGTGTCAATATAAACGGTTTAGGCTACTCGCGCGCAAGTGCAGTGGGGACAAACTATATCACCTCACCTACAGACTTCGGCACCATTGGGAATCTCAGGTTGGAGAAGGGAACCACTGGCACTCCCGAATTCACTCCCTTTCAATATTTTTTATCAATTCCCGTCGCTTAAAAATACCCTGTCTATAATGATACACAATTTTGTTAGCGCGGACTAAAAATGACCCCGGTACCATACTGCACTCCCGTAGCCCCTCCCCAGAGCCACTATAAAAAGTGGTGAGTGTTAAGCTTATCCTGGTAGAGTCACTGGACCACCAAGTAGATCGTTCTTTTGTGTCACTGAAAAGTGGACGACGTACAGCGCGGGTCACCGCACCTCACTTCCTCGATGTCCGTCGCTACTTCTACCTGTGTGCCTTGTACTCAGCGCTCAGGGTGATCCGCGGGTGTGACCCTCTTTCTCTATGACTGCTCATTTCTACCCGACAATCTCCATTTGTTCATTTAGACTATTAAGTTAACAAAGTTTTCCATGAAATTGTGATTTGAAACCACAGCAGTAAGACAATTACGTAATATAACAATGTGATATATATATATATATATATATACGATTTTCCAACATAAAATGATAAACCACATAATCGTTTCATACCGAAGAGTGATCTGTGCAAATCATTTGCAAGTGCACATACTGGTTGCTCGCGCAACACCAGAAAGGCCTGTTTCTACCGTTCAATAAAATTATTAATATTCTAATGTGAACTACACTACGGAACGCGGTTTGTGACAGTTGTCTTAATTCCATTAGGACGATCAATCAATCTTTCGTATTGTGTTGAATTGTCTTGGCGGCCTTCATCTTCATATAGATTTGATAGCTCTGATATAATGATGCAGATCTCTATATGAGTGAGTGTGTATGCGTGTGAGTGTGCGTGTCTCTGTGTACGTACGTCTATCTGTGTGCGAGTATATGTGCATGTATGTATGTGAGTGTGTGCGGGTATGTCTCTCCTCTCTTTGCATCTCCCCCATCTCTCTCCCCACTCGTATCTCACTTTCTCTCACTGTGTGTGAGTGTGCCTGTCTCCGTACGCATGCGTCTGTTTGGAACAGATCGTTGGGCATTGCTGTAATTATAACAGCCCCATTAATCGTTTTTGTCACGATTGTGCCTTGAAACACGACAACGACATAATGAGGAGCACATTGCAACAGCTTCCACGTCTCCAGCGTCATTATCAACCCAACATTGACATAAACATCCGTAACGTCGAGACCATAAGAAACATTTCCCCAATGGTCAGAAAAACTAATCGAACGCATCCGCCATTATATGCGATGCATTATGGGGGATAGATTGATATTTGGCTAGCTTGGAATGGGAATATCGCGGACATCTCATGACAGCAGGCCTCGTGATTCATCGTTAATTACTTAGCAGTAAGCTCACGGTATGATTCTCAATCATCCAGAAAACGCGATGACGAGTACACAATATTTTTTTCGGCGTTGTCTAAGCCAAAGAGAAATTGCGGAAGCCGCTCGGAACATATTACGATGGGAGCTATTATCGATAGCACTTGATGCCGAGTCAATACCGGCGAATTGAGTCTTTATTTCGATATGCCTCGATGTAAGGAGCTGTATAACGGCGATTTTGCCGATATTCCCCGTCGAACAAAGCTAGGATTTGTCTTTTGTTTGTCCGGAGTAAACTGACATTCCTGATAAATTTCGTCGTCGCGCCGACGCGCCTTTGTGTGAGGTTTCGGAGATCCGCAGTTAGCAACGGCTTTCATAAAGTCAACAATAAATTTAGATCCTGCTTAACGGCTTTACAGCGATACCAGAAGCGTAACGTTTCAGGCCTTTCGCCATTAATTTCTCATGGAGGGCAGTGAGCGTACTGGTTAGGGCGTTTGACTTTGAGTCCAGAAGACGCTGGTTCTATTCCCGCTCTACCCAGTATACTACTGTGGCATTTGTGGGGCAGAAAACCTCATGATCCCCTGTGCCCAAGGGGGTCTGCATAGCCCCTCGCGGTGTGGTTATGTTAAGGCTTTTTTTCTGATGTATATGTGCTTCAGATGTTCTACGGATAGTGTTTATGTCACTGACCTCTCCGCTGTGTCGTCATCCCATTGCAACTCACCCGTATCTATCACAGACTTATCGGATTCTTCGACCTATGAGACCTATGCTGCCAGTCTGTAGACGTTTGAAACCAATGGCGTGTATAGAAGAAGGTCAATTGTCCAGCAAGACTCGGTGGGTTTTTCACAGGAGGTGTTTTCCTCACCCCTTATATGTGAGCTTGATCACTTTGTTGTGTAAACCACATCTATTAGCTATCTTTACAAAGATCAAGAATTGACAAGAAAAAGATTACCTTAGTAATCAGCCTATCACTACATACATTCATCAGTTTCTCATAGGCTAAGAAAATAGTTTTCCAATAGCTTGGAGTAACAACTTCCGGGAAACTATGAAGTAGCGATTTTCTTGATAATCATTCTATCTTATTAAAGTTAAGATTTTATAGACATTTTCTCGATCATGCAAACGACTCTCTATATACGAGAGGACGAGTCGACGAAGTAAACGGAAGTGAAACCAACATACAAACAGCAACACGAAACGCCTCCGGTGTACTCTGATTTTCACGGTCGATATGTACGTCGTTATAGGCGTATCCTTAGACGGGGTACGTTATTTGACTTGCTCTCGTAGGCACAGCCATTATTCAAGCAACACTCTTGAATATCCTTTGATTATTTATTTGAAATATGTGGACCTATAGTCTGCCTTCTATACAGACCTACATCTCTTCTTCATGTTGTCTCAACAATTCAGTATTACTCACGTATGAACATTTCGTTTATATTTCTTGTATTTTATATATTGAACAATTTCATTCGATTAGCCTGATAAAGCATATTACATTCATGCGAAAACTTGTTTTTGAATAAATTCAATTACTCTCAACCCTTGGTATTTCCGGTATTTCCGTGTTACGGCCTTACTTTCTAAGACTAGTACGGCTATTCGTACCACATATTAAATATTGAGGTTATGATACCAGCCTTAACCGCATCAATGGGAAGTGATAGAAGGTGGCGCGCTGGGCGATGAAAGAAGAATATCGAAGCTGTCAGGCAGCGAATTTTTGAGCATTTGACGGAGGCGAAATATCTTCAGCGAGACTGGACCTCCATCGACATCCATATCTTTGGCCAGGATGCAGAGTTTTGTCAGATGCTCGATTATTCATGCTGAGAAAGATCTTGAGTTTCTGCGGTTTCATTGTAAGGCGTCTCATTTTAGGCGGTAAATTTGGTTTTTCCATGGACGGCAATGTCAATACGCATACGTAATTATGCACCGGCACGACAACCCCCAGAATTTAATTTCCAAGTTAACACGAGTCGTCAGAAATGTACTGTCTGCCCTGGACTTTGTGGGAATAGTCGGGTGCTTGAACTACTTGTCTTCTCGTGGTATATGAATGGTAACGCATATCTGCAATGAGCGACGACGACGTTTTACCTAAGCTGGATCATCGGACGCGTCTGGTGGATCTAAGACGGTGTTCCAGCACATCGTCTTATCGCTGTCAGAGATCGACCTAGGAAACTCTTTGTAAAACGAAGTCATGCAGTAGAATGGCCACCGAAATCACCGGACTGCACATCATGTGGTTATTTAATCTGTTAACATTTGAAAAACAAGGTGGTCTTAACTCCTTCACGTAATCTCGAGAATTTGCAGGGCCATATTCGACAAGTGGATGCCTAGCGCCTTGACTCGGATATGGTCAGACGAACAGACATACACCGTCGCTGCCAACTGTGTGTCCAAAGGGAAGAAGGACACGTTGAAGATGTTTGTGCATAAGAAGTAAAAGATATCCCCCCAGTTATTCGTCATTAAAATATCGGTTTTTTCATGGATTCCACAGACTTGGATGACTGGACATTTTCAATAACACTGTACTAGGTCATGTGTTGCAAAAGTCATGTAAAGAAAGTACTAAAGGAAAGCTTGTGGAGTCCCATCAAAAGGTAAACCCTATAAAAAATTCTCAAAATGAACAAACTTGAGATTTTAACCTTCGTACTGGATTCCCTTTTTAGGGCACTGTATAGGCGTTACCCTTCATCTCTCAACCCTATTGCTAGTTAGAAAAACGAGGCTATTCGCCCCTGACACAGCTAGAGAGAAATGTAAAAAGACAATACGAATTATAACGTGCATTAACAGAATTTGATATTGAAACGTAACGTGATGTTTTAATGGTGAGATTTACCAAAATACTCTATTTGTAAGTTCATCTCGGGTCATACTCTCAGGTGACATCACATTTAGATATCGCGTATTTACATCAATTATGCCAGGTGTGACTAATAATTAAGGATTTCTTGCCGCATGCAAACGAGGGGGTATCAATTTTCCGCTCCGTGATTATAACGTGATTAGTGGGTTCCGACAATCTCTCGTCTTTCTACCGTCGTGTGGTAAAATTGATTTCAGAACTACAAGTATGTATAGATAAATTAAATAATAATCTTATTTTCAATGGCATTTCAAAGCTCGTCGATAGCGAGAATGTGATGATGCTGACGACACCTTGCAATATTACCACAACCTAATGGAGTATAATGGAACAACGTGTTATTCAGGAACTGCCACTAGCCACAATAATACTACGGTACGTGTATTCACCCACGCTTCGTTCATCTTTTGTTACAAATATCGTCTTTCTCGGTTTGAAATGCGGTGGAAGGCCGACGTGTACGACGTTTTCTGAATCGATCACGCTTTAGTTCTGACAGTCGTTAATAGAAACCCACAATAGCGAAAAGGTGAAAACACAGCGCATGTCGCGTAGTGATGCCGATCAAGAACGACTGTACGTGGTGGATTTATTGTCTCCGAGAAAGTAGTTTTGTATCTTGATCAGCATCGTACTGAATTGCGAGTTTTGTTGGAGTGCCGGAGTGCGTTATAACAACAGGTGGGCAGAGGCGGCGGCCACGGGCAAAATTCGGCCCGTTTCTGTCAATAGTGCGCCCCCGACGTCATTAATCCAATGTAGAACGTTAGACGTGTAGTGGTGTAGTGGCTGAAATGCGGCCGTTCATGCCACAGTTTGCGACAGAGTGCGACATGTTACGACAGAGTGCGACATGTTACGACAGGTTGCCAGCTCGAATCAACAGAAACCAATACTACATCGCGCACCCTCCACGACAAAAAAAGCGTCTTCGTACCAGAGAATTAGTAAAGAGTTGTCATGAAGTTGGTTAAAATATTTTAAGAGAAAAGCGGGCGATATTCGAAGTGCGACAGACATTTACTAGTATTAATAAAGTAGTAGTGAAACCGCGCCTTTGCTTTCTTCCTTTAATTGCGTAAAAGCTCTTACCACCACACCGCATATTGCAAAAATCGCATCCATCCGGTCCATTATCGAATCTTTATAATGCGCATGCGCTTAAATGCATTGCCCAATGACGTCACTACACGTGGTGTATTTTTTTGTCATTTATTATTTGGTCTGGTAAGCATTCTGACAAGAGAGCGCGTTACTCATAATATAACAGGTTGGAAAAGGGTCAAAATTCTACTTATAGCTTTGTTCTAGATGTAGCATAAAATTTACCGTATTCAGCTAAGAAAGCGGGTAGATTAGTGGTTAGAGCGTTGAGTTAAAATCGGTTATGACCCCGATTTGATTTTCTTTCTAGTCAATTTACAATCTGTTGCGTTTTTTTTTTCGGGCAAAAGCGCCTTGAAACGGGTCTGTCCACGGTCCGCGGTCTGCGGTCTGCGTAGCCGTTACAGTGTGGTTACATAAGGTCTCGCCCTCCCACGTGTCTGTGTTTCAAGTGGTTTCTGTATGATCTATACAGCCCTTTCCTCTTTGCCATCTTCCCTTTTTATAGTCAATAATTATCACCTATCATGTATTTATTGGAGTTTGCGACGCATATAAACTGTCTTTTGGCCTTTGAATAATTATCAATGGTCAATAGTATTATCAACTGTCTGCACCATTTTGATGCTTTTTACTGCGAAGTGAGGCTAATTTAACTTTCGTGTTGTGTTAACCGCAGCATACATAACCAACTTTGCGATTAGTCCACGAATGAGCAACTCAACCATTACTTTGCCCACGAACAACCGCTTTAGCTAAGCTCGACGAAAAATCCAAACATAATTTTCCATCACGTAAAGTCAATCAACGTGTCTACTCAATGTCGTAATTGTGGAGGCGTTGGCGTCTCTATAACGTTAGCAAATCGATAGCTAATAATCTCACTTCAAACGGCGTGACTAAATTCGCGTCTGGTTGACCGGAAGTCCACGTAGACCGCCGAGGCGTGTCTACTTTACCAAGTAAGCCGGTGGCGCGTTATGGACGAAATTTCGTTAGCTGCCCAGCGTTTAGTCCCGCTTGGGCAACGACTATTAAAAGAAATTTTCACCGGGCGACGCTAATGGGGAAATGTAGCCGTAATCGGCCGTTAACAGACCGGACGGGCGAATGCTAGCGGCGAGGGTAATGTAACTCGAACGCGATGGAAGTACGAAAAGCTTCTGATAGCTTATACGGGTCGCTGGATTTTTAGACGGGTGCGGTGAAACGCATATTTACCACCGTTAATAGTTTTATCTTCGCGGTTTGGCAACGATGTCCGTGACTCTGGCGATGTGACTCCTTTCTGATGATGAGTCGTGTTTATTTGATCTGCATCACCAATCACCATCTACTTAACTTTGATTAATATGCGATACTTTATAATATAGCGATTATATGGCAATGGCTCGCTCTCCCATCCTCCTTCCCTCCTTCCTCTCTTCTCTCATCGAAAAGCTCAACCCACATAACTTGATTTTTGTGTTATCAGTTTTCAGAAAAGGGCACCTATAATAAGGAGTTTAGGTGAAGTCTTGTATAACCTAATTGAGGCATGTACAACGGGACCTTCTAAATTTTCAGTTTTCAGGTGAAGGCATATCAATATATACAGAGAAAACATACACGCCTCCTGTTTATATTCTGTAGCAGTTAACTCGTTTGGAGTGGTTTGAAAGACAGAAAGTTTGTGCTTTAAGACGCAGTTCTTCAGAAAGTCCGACTGCCCACCTAAAACCTAATACAAAGTCAGAAATCTGGACGTTTGAGGATATCTCTTTTCCATCATTTACTATTCAACGTTGCTGGAATTTAGACACAGAGTACTATTAAGTATTTACACGGCCTGTTGGCCAAAAAAGGCAGAATATAAGCAGAACATTTGCCTTGCGAAAGGTTACATGTTCGATTCCGCGCAAACTTTAAATTTTCCGACGCCTACTAGTATTTTTTATTTATTTATTCAACATCAGCAAAAATACACATTCATGCTCAAAACCAAAAAACGCTTGTATGATTATAATATGATTAATAGCTGTTGCTTAAAGGCAATAGTAGTGATACACACACATATATACACATCTTTATTACAGAAAGTAATGTTGTGGTGTTATAGCTTTGTTCACTATACAGAACGGGCGTGCCAGAAGTGTTAATTTATGCGAGTGCACCCCTCCCCATATTAGGATAAATCGTGGTAACTGTGACTGCAAAATTTTATTCCACAATAGAAAACAGGAAAATGGTAAATG
This sequence comes from Epimenia babai, assembly GCA_011762755.2. Taxonomy (NCBI): domain Eukaryota; kingdom Metazoa; phylum Mollusca; class Solenogastres; order Cavibelonia; family Epimeniidae; genus Epimenia; species Epimenia babai. Next base: position 8,962 of record WURV02151463.1, on the reverse strand, counting down.
TTTTAAGTAAATATACTAGATCCATTTTATTGCGAGGCATTCATATTCATAAATGGGAACGGTAATTTGTTTATCAAAAACAAATATCATACAAGTATCTCAAATGTGCTTTACAATAGAAACAAATCACATAAGTCAAACAAACCTTATAAAATAATGAATGCACATGATATAGACACTAGTAAAAAGATATGATTTTAGATTTCGCTTAAAAATCGAGATTGAGTTACATGCATGTAGGCCTTACGGAAGTTTGTTCCATAACCTAGGACCAATACTCATGAAGCACTTCCGGTCGGAAGTAACCAGTCTAAAATCGTACACATCTGCCAGCAATTTTTCTCCAGACATCAACAATGTGCGTGGCTGATAAAACGAAACCAGTTCATATTCATGTATTTTGGGACAAAATGGGGGTAATGCCATGTAAATATAAACAAGTACTTTAGACCGGATACGCGTTTCTATATGAAATGGGCAGGATTTTCGTGCTTGAATATCGATTATAGTTTTGTATCGGAGCGGCTGATGGTAAATTTCATAAAGGTATGATACCTGATGACCAGTTTATCCTCCCGCTGAAGTTGTGTTACGCTGTTTAAGACATAAAGCTGTTCAGACCATCTAAGACCATCCAAGAAAATGAAATGAAATAAAATTTGAAATGAAATGAAATGAAATTTTATTGATTTATAGTTCCCTTTTAACACATGGCTATCAAAGACACTTTACAAAAGCGCAAAATGTAGTGTCATGTACTAAATGTAGTCGCAATGTACTAACTCTGTCATTTCTTAGTGACGTTCGATCCATTCTGATCTGCCTTTATCGAGGAACGACCTTTTGAGAATAACCACGACGATCTTACGTCTCTTAAATACAATTACAATCACCTGGGTGAAGAAGATTAGATGACAACTCAATTGGTTAACCATGTCACGTGTGCAGGAAACGTGCAAAGTCACCCTAGTAGGATGTCATAGAGTTAGCGGTATCTCTATCGTGTAAAGCCATTCAGCACATGTATAACGTGATTAATATGACAAACGATTTAGTTTTCTTTTTTACTCTACTGAAAAAACCCAAGTCTCAGCAGACGGTTGATCATCGTCCATTGCCGCAACTGGATCCAAACGCTTACAGATTGTCTATATGTGTCGCTAACTTGGATCTACCTGTGTAATCCTATATTTTCCAACATCTCGAATATCTATGCGAAAATAAACCCTCACTGAACTCCAGTAAACACCCCGCCCCGCGTTATCAGAGTTACGTTGCCTTCATCTTGCCGATGTGCGGATGTTAATGGTACGCCCCATGTGTAATACACACACGCCCAATCTGGCGAAGGTGATGTTTATTTGTGATGAGGTGATGTGTATTTGTGATGAGGTGATGTTTATATGTGATGAGGTGATGTTTATTTGTGATGGGGTGATAGGACGAGATAAGCGCAACTGGGACCATTTAGAGAGCTTTCGAAATACGGCAACGTCACAGGGAAGGAGTCCATACGGGTCTACATTACAAAGGCTACCCAGACTCACGTGGGTAGATAGAGATAAAAGCACTTTTTGCCCGAAAAACAGAGCAGCTTGTATAATGGCTCGACCGGGAATCGAGGCAGCGTCTTGTGAATTTTAAATCTAACGATATCACCGCCAGGTACGTATATCGGGCATCTTACTGTGACGTTATATTAACCAGAGTCGAGGCTGGGTGGTAAATTGTCAGTTAGCCGACACAAGGTGTGAATCTTAATAGTAAATGCATAAATATCAGCTTGTTACGCACGTCCAACTGTGCAATTTGCAATAAATTCCTCTGATGTACGGTACAGTAGTGTTGTGCTTAACGATCACAACAGACACTGGTGTACATTTTTTAGGATACAGTACACAACTAGCATTCGGTTATGGACGCAAATTTTATCAAAGCGTGTTAGGCATCGTTTTATCGTTCAAACTGGCGCATTCTCCTTTAATATTGGCTCCTCGAGCACTATTCATACCTCCTTCAACATAGCCTTTTTGGGCGGAAATTAAAACCGAGAGGAACTTCCGGTGCGTGTACGAGCAGGAATTACGCCAATAAGAGACCGCGGTAAATCACACGCCGCCATCTTGTTCGCGAATAGGATACGTGTCTCGTGACCTGTAATGGCGAAATTAAAATCGCCTGCATTGCCATTTTATCGGATGTCACATCCGACAATATGGACATAAAATATTAGGCGAACGCTAATTTGTGATGTTGTTTTAATTAGAAAGTGGAATTTGTAACTGTTTCTCACAGTTTACATTTTTATACAAGGATATACGAGACGAAATGCGAATTCCCAAAACATGATAGTATTTTTAACAAAATGGCGCTTCTGGAATCTATATCCTTAGTCGACACGAAATATCGATTATTATCCACATAGAAAACTCGTTAAAGTGGAGTTTACCAATAAAACGTCTACGAAGACAGTAAACGGAAGCGAATAACGAATCGAAACACCGTTGTCTTCTAGGAAATTGTAAACTAATATACCATATAATAATCACGTGATTTCGCAATCTCATATAGCGTGCAAGAAATATTTGAGCGTTTCTTGGTATAGGCGCAGGGAGAAATCAATTGCGTAAGGGACATTGCAGATCTAGCGGAGGACGTGATATCAACGTCCGGGGACAAAGTTGCGTAACGAGGCCGACGTTTTTGAGGCGATGCAGGTGACAGTGCGACTGTCGGGGACGAGTTGACGCGTGAACCGAATTCGTGTTTTGTGCCTTATCGGGACGTGAGGTTAATTAACTACAATCTGTCACATGCATGGCATATGTGTCGGGGCGTCAGGAAGGAACAGTGTCTGAATTATATCTGCGAATGACTGCGCGCGAAAGGTCACGAATATCCATCTGTACCACTAAATGACACTAGCGAAGCATTAAGAATCGGGCATAAATCGTATTTATATCGCGCGCACAGACGATAGGGCATATCGGATTTACGGCCGGTAGTATGTCACACGGCCGTTTACCGCTGTCTCGTCGACGTGAATCGATGACATCGCGTCCGCTCGCCTATATGCACATATCTGTCAAAAGGGACAAGTCGGTATTATTTGGCGCTACGCGGCTATTACCATAGCTACTCCGTGACAAAGCGATTTGCATACATCGGGTAAATTAAGAGCGCGAAATATGGCAGTGATACTCGGAAAACGGATTGCGTATCAAACTGCTAACGTATATAATTGTTCTCTAACTATAATATACGACTGCTTTACTATCGATCGAAAGTTGTTGCCAAATTTTGAAGTGGTAATAAATAATTGGGTATTTGAACCACAAAAATATAGTCACGTCAAGTTACGTAAAATCGAAACGTTACCTTACGTTGATTGAAAGGTAACTTACTGATAGTAAGATTTATTTTGAAACTCATAATATTAATTTGACAAGCTGGAGAAAAACCTATACCTCTGACGGGACTCAAACCCACGACCTCCAGATAAGAGGGCTGATGCTCTACCAACTGAGCTACATGGGCAAGCTTTTTCATGTGCATTTAGGTATTTAACTCCGTTTGTCAGAACCACTGATGTATAAAGTCCGTATATCATAGCCAGCGATATACACAGATATCTGTAACAAGCATGATGAGCAATAAATTGACTGGGTGATTTTTGCGGTGTTCTCCATATTAATGTGATGTTAATGAGGGTAGCCAATGTAGTTATTTGAATAGCTTAATAGAGAGAAATGCACAGGAGAGACTATGCCTCTAATGGGGTTGGAAATCATGTATACTTCGCCAGGTACACGGAAGCGGTTAGTCGAGTGGTAGGAGCACCGGACTCGTAACCGAGAGGTCGCGGGTTCGAAACCTCCCACTAGTCGACTTTTCTGCGGTGATCCTAAGCAAGTCATTTATCCCCGATTGCTGGTGTAAACCCGTCTCTAAAATGGGTAGATGCTCAATATTATCCTTGGCAGGGTGATATGTGACTAGCGAAGGTATTGTATATGCGCTGAATAGCTATCAATCACATTTAATTGTTAACCGCATCTGAGAGCCTTTATTGGCTGATACTTGCGGCCTATAAATGTTGTACTCTACAATCCCAATTTCAATTAGTCGATAAAGAGTTTCCGTTCCTTTTTATAGCTTACAAAACGACATATAATATGGCCGGTATAAGATAAACTAGAGGTATACGATGGACTCTTTTTTATAAAAGACGAGGAAGCGTTTTACGCTATTTCGGTTCGATTTCACACTAGGTCTCCGCGCAATTTTATTCATAGAATCTCGTAGAAGGCTCATTTATAATCCGCGATTGGAAGGAACTGAGCGAATAACGATAAATCAGCCATAGGAATTAATGAGCAACGAGGCGTTGCTTGAATAAAATTCATTCAATATTACGCGCATGCCAGCATCGTGTATCAAAACCCCGCTATGCCGCAAAGTACGATAAAATTCAGTCTTATTGGGTAAATCACTTAAATACAAATATAATTTTCATGATAATCGACAAGTTTCTGACATCGTCTGCGTCTTCCGTGTGAATCGTGCTATAACGCTGCAAACTATCCAGACATCACGAAGCGCATTAATACGAAGTTCCTTTTACGTCATTATAAGAGCGATGTACTCGGGATATCCGCTCCGCCATGTAGTCCGTCAGAAAATTAAAGACCTACTTCCAGTTAAATCAAAACATATTTGTGATCATCAGATAAATCGATGACCTTTTATTATTGTAACAAAAGTAATAATTTATTTCAGCGTCTCGTAGCGGGTCATACCCGGACAACCGGTCCGGTTGGCGACTTTCTGGTAGTCACGCTGTCAGACAGACGATCGAAGACCTGGTTCAGGTTAAATTTACAAAGATGGCGGATCACCGGAATAGACTGACATCGATAAGAAGTTTTAATAATACCGAATAAAACATTTCTTGAAATTAAATTTTGTAGCCCAGTTGCAAACACACTTAACATCTTCTAAACAAACGCTGAGTAAAAATAATTAAACATGCCATTTAACCGTTGAAACATCATGCTAGGTTGTATAACGAAATATTTCTGGATATTGCGGCTCCAAGGAGAGATTAACATGTGTAAGTTACCACAGAGAATCGAATATGGTCAGTGGTCATCGGTCATTGTTGAGTCAGCTTGTAAACAGTCATTTGCAAGTCATTTATCCCCGATTGCTGGAATAAACCCGTCTCTAAAATGGGTAGATGCTCGATATTATCCGTGCAGGGGTGATATGTGAGTATCGAAGGTATTGTATATGCGCTGAATAGCTGCCAAAAACATTTCATTGTAAACCGCATCTGAGAGCCTTTCTTGGCTGATACTTGCGGTATATAAATGTTGTACTTTACCTTTTACCTTTTATTTGGCGAGCTGCGCAGATGCGTTGCGCTTGGGCCATAAACAGTTTCGACTTCGTTATTACCTGTTGTGTACAACAGTTTCTGAAAGGGCGGTTATATGCGCAGACCCGCAGAGATTTACTGCTCTAGCCCACAAAAAACAAGTTTCCCATTATGTATTTGTATATCCATTACATATATACATATAGCCACTCGACGAAGAGTAAGTAGCCTTTCGAAAGCTCTTCAGTCGAACTTATAAGTCAAATGCTGTTACTTATCCGTCTCAACTACGTTTTACTCCGTTCATCGCTCTTATTTATCGTCTTTCCACCATCTCGACGCCTCTCTATTTTTCAACGGCAACTTTGACGCGCTCTGTAAACAATCGTTAATCACCGCGCGGGAAGATGTCCGAATCGACCTGCACATAGGTAGAAGAAGGATAAGTAACATCGACGTATCTTTGTTATAATGACGGTAATAATGGCGACTGCCACACATTTGCCGACCGGACTATAACCACAACCATAGTATTTTAATTAATCTATACACACTTTAGGAATTTGTCTTTTTGACAGATTTTCTCGTACGACATATTTTTGTACAACACGCTGTACGCGGTTCATTTGTCTGAATTTCAGATATACATTCATCCCCACGGACGTTACTAGGAAACAGGCCCCGTAACGTGTATGATGCATAAAGTATTATTTGATTCAGACATAAAAACGGCGTCTAATATGGATCGAAACTCTTAAGTAACAAATCTTTAGACCTATATGCCCCTCCATCTTGGTTCTGATTATTAACAAATCACTAAACCATGATGCTATCTGGGTTGAATCTGTGAACTGTGAGAGAGAGAGGGAGGGAGGAAGGGAGAGAGAGAGAGAGCGTGCGTCATCAGTTTCCCATACACAACCACGTCAGAGGAAACAAACGCTCGCATAACCAAACAATTCGCAAAGGCAGACAGCAAAGGCTACTCATGGCCTGAAGTCGACGAAGATTTTACGGCGATTTTATCTTTAAGACATTGGGACTTATACCTGGATCCTCTGGGCTGAAATTCAACGCGTCAATCATTCGGGCCCAGAAAATTGCGCCCAGCCCGTGAATCTAACAAAGCCTACACGACGATGCAGAAACAACAACTACGGAAAACGCATGCTAAATATATAAATGCCATCGTTTACCTGGAATTTTTTCCGTTGTCATGGTAACGTACGATTGTCACGTTTGTTTTGCGTGTCATTAAAACGACAGCCTCGTTCTTATACATGATCGATCTCGTTTTGAATTACTTATGGAGAGTTTAATATTCCCTCGTCACACTACCTTCATCAAGTTGTGGTTTCAAGGTCGATTTTCATGCCTCATTCTGGCATCAAAATGATTTTGAAAAGAATGCCTTCCAGTTAATAATTTATTATATCTTAAAAAATAATCTTACTAATATTATCTCAGACCATCCATTTCTTACTTATCCAGAGTAAACCTTTCCAGAAGATTTCATTCATTCGTTCATTCATTCGTTCGTTCATTCATTCATTCATTTATTCATTCATTCGGTCATTAATTTATCCGTTCGTTCATTCATTCATTTATTCGTTCATTCATTCATTCATTTATTCATTCGTTCATTCATTCATTCATTCGTTCATTAATTCATTCGTTCATTCGTTCTCTCGCTTGTTTCTCCGTTCGTTCGTTTATCTATCCATTTATTTACCAACCTACCCATTATTATTTAAAATAATTACAGAAGCAAAGTCACGTCACAGAGAAGCAAATGTATCTAATTTTTCCCTGATTATTTATGCGGCACGTATATTTGAAAGCCCCCTATGGACAATACCGACTTAAGTTGGGTGACATACGATAATTGTTATTTATTCTCTCACAGATACAAATAATATTTATTAACTTGACGAGCGAATTGTTGTGTGCCGTAAAAGTCGCAAGATTTCGGACGAAACGAGCTCATAAATTCGGTATTCCTTGTGACACGCGCATTTAGCGATAATTACATTGGGATTTCTTGACGCGTCAGCTTGTTAGGGAGCGTCTACACTAACGCGCCGTCAGTCTCCTTACCGTTTCTTTCATCGCGAAACGTAACGGATTCAATAACGAGATAAGTATAGGACCGCTGGTCGAGTTCCCTGCGGTGGATAAATCACTTTGTAAGATGCAAGACCTAACGCCGATAAACCATTACGATATCAGCCTATCACTAGCGAAAGTTAACAAGATTTACTTCGAGGACCGACTAAATACCCGACTGACCCTAGAGGCCCACGACGAAGCAAGCGATAGTTTTGTTTCATTTTCAGATGCATGTCCAGGATAAAAATTAACATATTACACACGTTATATATATGAACACTATCTACTAACGATAGAACGACATAATACATGGTATTTGTATTTTGTATTCACAAAGATCATGTACTATCAAATAATATAATCAAATATATTTCATTTCATAAGGAACAGGAGAGTTCAGTTTCAACATGCAAGCTTTTGACAACCGTAGGTGTATCAACAACAACAACAACAACAACAACAACAACAACAACAACGTCCAAAAAGCAATAACAACAACGACGACATCACAAACAAAAGCAAAACCAGCAATAACAAAAACAACATCCGAAAAGCAACATCAACTACAGAAGCTGCAACAACAACAACAACAACAACAACAACAACAACAACAGAGGGAACAACATCAACAATAACGTACTGAAGCGACAACAGCAACAGTATTTGAACAAGTCATTCGCAAGCTTTGACGTCATTCTCGCGGTGTTGCCCGCCGCCCGTCTGATATTATACAAGAAGGTTTCTTAATATTCCCGATATTAAGGTTATGTAAATATCATGAGCGATGACCATCAGCTATACGAGCTTACATACTGTACGCAATTATCTGGTCGGGCGATCCGTCGCCCGTATATAAGGTAACCCCCTTAGCGAGGGGCTATCAATCACACCCAGAAGGACTCGGTGAATGCTGATCGGAACCTTTTGTATCACAGTAAAAAATTTCCATACGGCCATACATAGTCAATAATGTATTCATAATAGCCAAAATAACAGGGAAATTGAGCGGTATTTTCGTAATTGGAAGTTTCGTATACTGACTGGACTTTAGATGATGTTTTCGATGTTGAGTCAATGACGTAGTAGTTGGAGTTTAGTGATGGTCATTCAATGATTCGACACGTATAGAGACTGGACTTTGGACGATGTTGAGTCAATGACTCGAGACGTATTCCGACTGGACTTTGGACAAAGTTGAGTCAATGACTCGAGACGTATTCCGACTGGACTTTCGAGGATGTTGAGTCAATGACTCGAGACGTATACAGACTGGACTTTCGACGAAGTTGAGTCAATGACTCGAGACGTATTCCGACTGGACTTTCGAGGATGTTGAGTCAATGACTCAAGACGTATTCCGACTGGACTTTCGAGGATGTTGAGTCAATGACTCGATACGTATTCCGACTGGACTTTCGAGGATGTTGAGTCAATGACTCGATACGTATTCCGACTGGACTTTCGAGGATGTTG
>WURV02151462.1:16073-36596 GCA_011762755.2 Epimenia babai | reverse complement strand
TTTAAAACTATGCTTAAGTCATATCTGTTTGCACAATATGAATTGTAACTGTAACTTCATTTTTTTGGATTAGATGCTACTTTCACCCTACTGTGGACCACCCTGTGAGCATGCGTGCATGGAGCGGGGTGGTATATAAATTCCTAATATTTATTTATTTATTTATTTATTTACAGAACCACATTGGCTATCCTAATTACTATCACAAATACACAAGATATCCTTAAATGTTGCTCATTAAGAGCATTTTTTATCTTTTACAGTATATTTAATATCAATGCCACTGCTCAATGTTTGTGCAAATTGAAAAATAAAATGACACTGTTTAGTTTGCTGTAAACGGGTTCTTTACGGTATTTTAGTCCAGACTATAATCCAATAACTGTATGGATTCTCATTGTTCAACGGCGATTTTAGCGTTTAGTTTCTGTGTATATTCATCGAGAATATCATTGTTGCAAAAACATTTATTAATCATCAAAATGTGTCTTTCTTTTCCATTATAACATATACATTATCGATTCATTATGTGTTCATGTGGAGTGTTTTTGACAGCAAGTCTGATAAATACATTTCATTCTAATTTCATTGCATTGTAGCATTGATTAGTCTCGCGTCTCTAATCCAAAGATCGCATCACCCTGTTCAGGGTACTAACCTTTGATGCCTTGGACTTGTAGTCCCTAGGTCCAGGGATTGGATTTTCTGTCTCTCTCTGTTTTTCTATGTTACTTATACAAGTGTTTCACAAATCTATTATTTATTGGTACGTTCTTAAAAGGGAGATAATCGAGCTTGATGTTAACGAGATTATATTCACATTGGGTCTGGTTGTTGGGTTGCAGACGACAGTATCGCAACGATGCGAAGATCGCCTACACGAAACGCATGCTGGAGGCAACAAAAGGCAACGTGGACTTCCCTAAGATACGAACATTCAGCAAATCAGAGAGCAGTACAAATAACGTCTTCCGAGATCTCGAGGTCGCTGAGAAACTGTGAGTGTCATGTGGTATAGTCGGGTGTTTTAGTGGGGGTCGTTTAGTTCACATCATCCGGTGGTGGTTGGCTTAGTGGAGTTATCTGATGAAGTCATGCGGTTATATGTGGTATATGATCGTGTGATATGTGATAGTGCCGTATGTGATAGTGCCGTATGTGATAGTGTGATGGCCACTAGACTTCTGTCACTGTAATGTATTGCATTTTAAAAACAGAGATGAATAGTCTTAATACACAAAACAACTTAATAAAATCTCCAGCCTTTCAGTTTCTGATGTTTGCAGAAATTCTATTCGATTAATAAATAAATACACGGATTATGAAGGCAACAATTTCATTATCATTCATGAACGTTTGAGGAATTTCACTGTAGTATTTCATTTTATTGATGAAATTTTCATAAAATTTGTTAATTTACATGCTTTCTTCTAAGGAAAATACTGTGGTGAGTATGAAACATTATAATATAATCGCGGAAAGAATTTTTTATGCTTGTCATGATCTTCGTGCAGTTCATCACTGTTGACAGGAATTAGAAACAAGGGTATACAATTGAACATTGAAGAAGTATTGTAAAGTAATGGAATTGTTCCCCTTTATAATATAACAGAATTGTTTCCCTTGACAAAAAATGAAATTGTTTCTCTTGACTGTTTTTATTAATCAATTACGCGTGGTAACTTTTTTAATCAAAAGTACCTAAACAGCATAAACACACTTTTCACATTTTTTAAAAGGTTATAACAAGCTTTCAGACCCGTGTGAATGTGTACATGATGGATTGTATAGGAGCAGCACACATCAAAAGTTAGACATTGGTGACTTGACGTGGGAACAGAAGGAACGTGTCCTTCAATATTTGTTCGGACGAATGAATGGTGCCCATGTGTCAAAGGTCACCAAGAGCCTACCACCCATCAAAAATACAGACGTTCCAATGATCCGGTCAGTAGTGGACTAATCAATACTTAATGCATACCCGGTTGAAATCTTTGTGATTTGCATCGCCACACTAAAATTTAATATTTATCATTATCTATTTGATTTTTTTATCGCTAATAACTAGCCTAGCACATACAAACTGACATTAAAACTTTCGAGTCTTTCCACCCTTTTACGTTATGGCATTAACGAGACGAAATATTAATTCAAACCTCGTCCGTTTCCGTCCAGATCTGATGAAGGTGATCACCAAGACGAGACATTTTTAACCAATCAGAACATAGATGAGAACATGAATAAACACGCCGTTGTCCCAGATATACCCACAATCGCAGAAGTGGAATCATCATAGACTATGTACGGTCAACTCTCCCATCTTAGCTCAGACCATCAGTCACCAGTCTCATCAGTATAATATTACAACAATGTTAGTTTGTAATAAACGGAATTTCACATTCATCGACTATATAACATTGAACAAAGTCAGGCTACGTATGTTAGATATAAGTGGATATCTCATGTACGTGAGTTAACCACGTGTTAGCCGCCGTATTTCAACTACCTGAGATGACGATTAAGATTAGTTTTCTTATCTACTACTCGCTTGCATCTGACAAAGTTTGGAATGAAGTATGATGAAGTATTCATGAAGTAATGAAGTATGATGAAGTATTCATGAAGGAATGATGCATGATGAAGTATTCATGAAGGAGTGATGTATGATGAAGTATTCATGGAGGAATGAAGTATGACGAAGTATTCATGAAGGAATGAAGTATGATGAAGTATTCATGAAGAAATGAAGTATGATGAAGTATTCATGAAGGAGTGATGTATGATGAAGTATTCATGCAGGAATGAAGTATGATGACGTATTCATGAAGGAATGAAGTATGATGAAGTATTTATGAAGGAATGAAGTATGATGAAGTATTCGTGAAGGAATGAAGTATGATGAAGTATTCATGAAGGAATGAAGTATGATGAAGTATTCATGAAGGAGTGATGTATGATGGAGTATTCATGCAGGAATGAAGTATGATGAAGTATTCATGAAGGAATGAAGTATGATGAAGTATTCATGAAGGAATGAAGTATGATGAAGTATTCATGAGGGAATGAAGTATGATGAAGTAATGAAGTATAATGAAGTATTCATGAGGGAATGAAGTATGATGAAGTATTCATGAAGGAATGAAGTATGATGAAATATTCATGAAGGCATGAAGTGAATGAATGAAATTATTTGATTGAGGTTTACTTGTCAGTTTAACTGTCACACACACTTTCCGTGAATAAGAACCAAGTCTGCATGGCCCGAGCCTGTGGTGGAAATGTTAATATATCAAAATATATCAAGAAGCCTAAGAAAGCCCATGTTATTCTTGATCTCTGTCCAAAATATACTACCAGTCTGTTTTTCATAATGCACTCAGAATATTGAGTCATGTCCTCAATCTATCATTGCACCACTGGAGTTTACGTTGCCTAATTTATTTTTTCACTATTGAGTGATATCCCTTGCTTAATTTATTGCCATCAATGAATTACATCCCTTGACCTATTTATTATTGCGCCGATTGACTTATGTCCCTTGCATAATAACTAACATGTAAATTATTCCGAAAGCGACTTAGCCAAATATACTAAGACCAGTAGCTTGTATTTGTGTATCAGTTATCTGATCTTGATGTTATATTTCATAGCATCAAGGAATATCGATTAATTTCTAACTAAGAAGTAGGATGTTTATAAAATTTAAATTCGTCTCGGTCTACTGTGCTAATATCACAGCGAGTTTTGTTTTTATATTTTTATATTATAATATATAATAAATATATATTTTTTCTATTATAATTACATCTACAATCTAGGTATTTTACCAAATCTTCACCTATGTATACATTTTATTGATAGATACTGAGTTTAAGTATCCAATCTGCCAAAGTTATTCGATATAGTTAGGTATTACCTTTCACTTTTCGTGATATACTTAGATTCATTTCTATTTTTCGTTTGATGTTTCGCACGTTAGAGTGCGAGATAGACCGTTGGACCTCAGCTGAGACACGGATATTCACGTCTCTGTCTCATATAGCGCTTTTCTCTCAGCTATGTGATCGCTGCGATTTACATAAACAACACTTATCGTGGATTTAACGATGCGTGCGATTTGAAAAAAGGCCCACTGTTGACCCAGACAACAGCTTACTATAAGTCTATTGCTGCATACATACACATATACAACGTATACAACGCACGCAGTATAATCGCGAGCGCGGAGTTGAGTGTGCACTCAGCTGTAGACAAGTCCTTAATACACACGTATTGATTACATGGCTGTAATGTGATGCTATTTAAGTCGACGTAATCATGACATTTTCATTACATTTTTTGCTACGAGCTGACGGTAATACGGTAATTTTATCCAGATTTTTACTCCCCTAACAATTCGACAATCTCCCTAGATGGTACTGGAGACAGATTATCGAGAAATATCGACCTGTCGTGGTTCTATCAAATATGTAACGTCTAACCCTAAATCAGCGCGGTAATAGATGTTAAAAACAATATTTATTTCCATAATAATAGTGACTAATCATAAATAGAGTAATTAATGTATTATAGAGAAATAAATCAAAATGTTTTCGTGGTAGAATAATTTCGACGAATTTCATGCCTCAAATCTGCAAAATACAATTTTCAATATTCGAGTCATTAAATAGAGTAATTAGTAATGCTAAAATTGGCATTTTCGTCAAAAAATCACTCATTCAATGTAATTTCTCAAACTGCTTATGAAATTTTTTTACAAATAGTTATTTATTTTTAATTCGATTTTTAATGACATGCATTGGTAAACCTGCATTTTTATATATCCAGGAAAACGTCCCACTTTAGCAATGTCCAATGTAGGTGTAGCTATATCGGTTTTTCATCTAACCCCCTCCTCCCCCTTTGTCAAGATACATGGATTAAAATAACTTTTAATTAATCATCAATAATTATGACAATAATTGTTGCATTGTTTAACAAATGTCAAACTATATCACAATTGTTTACCATATATAAATGTATAAAATGAATAGTATTATTTGAAATGGTATTTATATACATGAGTGTTTAATAAATTAGATTATTTATACGAGGCTAAAACCAGTGGAGTAGACGTCCTTTTTAGGAGCTAAAAATACACATTTGTTTTGACTTCCTCGTTGCTTGGTTTTTGTTGTTACATCATCTCAACCATGTTGCGATCATTGATTTTGCTTCGGTCTCACGAGACGCAACGATTTTGTGAATCTTGCTGCCGTCGCTTCTTCAATGTCAGTATCATGCTACTCGCTGTCTAATTCGATGAAATATGTATAACGTTAAAAACTCAGGGGATAACAAATAGTACGTGTAAAGAATAAGAGGAAGTAATTATACAGAGTCCGTATACGGACGAAAATCTAGCCTTGTGTCGGGCTCGAACCTATTGACCTCCATATGACCTTGCTTGAATAGGGTTCGAGCCAAACAGGTATCCATTCAACCACAGGTAGATTTTTATGTGTTTCTGTCTAGCTATTTATGACCCACTGTACCTAGCGTCCATAAACGTTCCATTGGTGAATAATGACAATGACCTTGCTTTGCTTTTAGTCATAGAGTAAGGTCGTAGATCCTGTAACTGAACCAAGAATAGACGCGGTCGATCCAGCACATGGGGCACTAGCGTGACTAATACCCATCTATAACAAGATTAATAACTCATTGACTATGCACTCATCTACCACCAGTCACCACGTATAACAAACCGTTATACAACAGTCAAAATGAACCAGACGGCCGTAGACGTAGTAGAGTGCTTAAAATATTTCACTGCCGCATTTCTTACATTATTCGCCTCTTCCCTCTGACGTGGCTGTGCTTCGGATGCTCTCTGGATGACTCTATGGTGCTTACCTCCCCTTTATCTCAGCATCTTATTGTAAATAATCAACTATCACTGACTTAGCGGGGTGCGTGACATCTGTAGGCTGTCTGTGGGTGTTTAGAACCAGTGGCATAGATGGACGATGGTCATCTGTCTGCCCAGAGCCGATGGTTTCCACCACAGTCTCTCTCCCCCCCCCTTGTAATAGAGGTTAAGACATTGCAAATAGCCAGGAATAGCCTACATGATTTACTTGGTAATGGTGATAAACATAATGTGCTCAGTTGGTAGAGCACCAGACCGGTTATCTGCAGGTCATGGGTTTGAGTCCCATCGGAGGTAGAGGTTTTTCTGTTTATTTCTCACCTGCTATTGAATTAACCACATTGTCTACCCCCATTATCTATGTATATATAGGCTGATGTATAGGTTGATTATCAAGGTAAACCTTGCGTGGGCCATTCTTGGCCCTATACAAATCGGGCCTATTAATGTGGTTAACATGACAATTTGATTGGCCTCACTTATAAGAAGTGGGGGAAAAACATCTAATGTTAAAAACCCACTGAGTCTGGGCAGACAATTGACCTTTTTCAATTCACGCCGCCGGTTCCAGATGTCTACATACAAGCTACATATGTCGCGCACTCCACTAAGTCTATGAGAGGTTAATGGTTATTTACAATGAGATGATGACATAGCGGAGAGGTAAGTGACATCGAGACCCATACATAGAACATCTGAAGCCAATGTCAGCGGGAAAAATACCTAACAGAATCACACTGCAAGGGCTACCCAGACGCCCTGATGGACACAGGGGTTTAACGCATTTTCAACTCGAAAAATGCCACAGCTAGTTAGAGGTTAAAGCAGGAATTGAACCAGGGACCTCTGGATACAAAGTCAATCCATGGCTACCCCTATTAACATCGTGTTAATATAGAAAACACCGCAGAAAAATCAGCCAATCTTTACAGTCCATGCTTGTTCAGATATCTGTGTATATCGCTGGCATGATATACACACTTTAAATATCAGTGGTTTCTCAAAGGAGGTGTTAAGCACCTAAATGCACAGGAGAAAGCTTGCCCTGTAGCTCAGTTGGTAGAGTACCAGACCGGTTATCAGGAGGTTGTAGTTTCAAGTCCCATCAGAAGTATAGGTTCTTTTCTGTTTATTTCCTTCCTTTTAATTCCTTGTTTGTTTCGATGTCAGTGAATCAATTTGGCGCTCTCGATTGGTGGAACAGCCAACCATTTACATATGTCGCTTGCCTCCCCTTTATCACATTGTGAATAAGGTATAACCATTCACTGTCATAGACTTAGCTTAGTGTGTGCGACATATGTTGCCTGTCTGTAAACGTGTGGACTTTTGGAATCAGTGGCGTGAATGGGAGGCCAATTGTCTGCCCAGACTTGGTTGGTTTTTTACAGGAGCTGTAGCTGTTTTTCCCCACTCCTTATAAGTGAGCCCAATCACTTTGTTGTTTTAACCACATTTGCAGAATAGTTTTGTAAAGTGTCCAAAACGGCCCAAAGTTTACCTTGGAAATCAGCTGATAACTGCATACATATATACATACTTGTATGTATGTCATTGTCACTCCCTGTCATCCTTACTGCCCACGTGTTTGATTTGTTCTTCTTTATAGAATAGGGGAGACAATCACGCGGCTAAATGAGGCAATAATAATTTTCCCACAAGCTAAACTCAATTACACAATACGATTGTTGTTTACGTGACACTCAAGAGAACTTATAACTAGGAAGTTTGAACTGAAACTAATCCATAAATGTCCTTTTTGTCTGCTTGGTGTAATTATGTATTCGGCCGTATGTATTTAAGCCAGCTTGGCATTGTTGGCAATACGACACTGAAGCCTTGAGTGGTGAAATGTTATACAGACTGGGGGCTTTTGTTTGAAGGTCATGCATGATTTACGTTACTTAATAGAATATGTCGAGGGAAATGTTATGAGAGAGCATAATTGTAATGTAATACAGTATGCCCAATTGAGAGAGTTGTAATTATGATGCTCGAAACATTGACAAAAAGTATCTTGTTGCCTTAGTTTATGTACTAGAATGGTCTGGTATCTTGACTTAAAGAAAGAAGCCACAACAGGGTTAAATTGGTTGTAAGAATGCAGGTCTGAACAGACCAGAGTTGACTCGAGTGTAAGGATACAGAACTGAGCAGAGCGGGGTTGACTCAGTTGTAAGAACACAAAAACACGAAATAGAACGGAGTTGACTAAGTTGTAAGAATACATAACTGAATAGAACAGAGTGAATAAGGCTATAAAAATGCAGAACTGAATGTAGTAGAGTTGTCTATGTCTTAAGAATGCAGGATTGAGCAGAGTTGTTTCGGTTGTAAGAATTAACAGGTCACAACTGAATCATTATAAAGATGCGGGATTAAATAAGAAAGAGTTGAATCTGTTGTAGATCAGCAGAACAGTAAAAATATTCAGCTGTAATAATGTAGGACTGAACAAAGCAGACATTGTAGGAATCCATGAATGATGAGAGCTATCACAAAGGGCTGTAATAAAAGCTGTAATGAGAGCTGTAATGAAAGCTGTAGTGAAAGCTGTAAAGAGGTAGCATCAATGAGGTCTGTAATGAGAGTTGACTGTTTAAAAGTCAGTGGTGATTGATCTGCGTGTTTAGACTAAATACTTAATTAACTGTTGTTATCAGTCTACATTGTACCTTACTTATGTAATAACATAAAGAACCGGTTGATTACTGATTGGTAAACCCTGAGTCACGTCTGTCATTTATGGATACCAGCCCCTGGTTACTGGGTAAACAGCTGACAATCACAGAATAATTGGCATGTGATGTGCAGGGGGCAATGAGGCACCACCGCATGACAAAGGTATGTGATGGATGTTATGATGACCCACATTCTGGACTTTAGCTATCAATTGATAAAATTCTGCGTAGTGTATTGCAAACACGAGTTGGGAATAAGGCAGACTACTGCTTCACGGCAAGTGAATAAATCAAGCTATATTGCCTTAGTGGAAGTGACTGCAAATAATTCAAAAAACAAGAAATAAAATCTCCCGTCATATTTTACAATATCATTGAAAAAACATTTAAGCGCGATGTCCTTGACATTGTTATTCACTACTTTAGTTAAGGCGTTACACCTAATTTTTTTCTCGTGTTTGTATTCCATTTTTTGCTTGCCTTTTCTCCATTTTCAGCATGTGAAAAATATAGCGGAAGCAGCTCCACCCCGGGCTATAGCCTGCCCTGTACTGTGAAACTTCATGGAGGAAAGTATTTAATGTAAATTAAAAACTGTGTCTGGGATTCACTTTGACTTCAAGTTTGTATTGTACGTATTCAAAAAATGACTTCCTAGGACACGTCCTCATTTTAGGAATTTTTGTTTACATTAATTCAATTTATACGTCTCTGAAATTATGTGATTCACATCTTTCTAATGACACTCACATTGCATTAGTTAGTATTTGGTTTGTGATGAATAGAGACTATTTACTGCCGCAGACATTTGCATTGGGAAGTGGTTGTCACTCTCAGCCATGATAAGCATGCAATGACCCACTCACCATGACCTCACTCGTTCCCCAATACTGTTATTCTTCTTATTTCTTTGCCTTCTCCACCGTACCACAATATGATGAAATGGTTAGGTCATTCACATAACTTTGATATTTACCAATGTAATGATCGGCTTTATTGATTGTTTCCTAGGCTCACTGCAGAAGGGCTGTATTGAACAGGGATAGAGTCAACAGTATTGCTGCGCTAAGTTGGAGAAAATTTTCAATTCATTGAAGCTAGAGGACGCATGGTTAGTGCCAAAATCATTCCTGCGAGAAGTCCAATTGAGGAAGAACGGATGTATTATTACACAAGAAGTCAGAAGCCTCCAGAAACTCACCTGACCATTAGAAAAAATAACAAGATAAACAAAAAAAGACAAATAAAAAATGTCGAATAAAACAAGCACTCACAATGCTTCAGTCTAAGTGAAAGTAACATTACAAACATCGGCAGAAATCATCCCCCTCGGTCCTATGATATGCTTAACAAATCAAAGAGACCAACCGAAGGATGATATATGCCAAATTGCAAAGCTCTGCCAAAAGTGGTTCTTGAAAAGAGGATTCTTTCAGAAAAAATATAAACATCACCAGAAATTACTTCCCCTTGGTCGAATGATGATGTGCTTAAAAAATCTATGAGACTAACCAAAGGATCATATCTGCCGAATTGCAGAATTTTGTAAAAAGCAGTGCTTGAGAAGATTTAAGTAAAAATACAAACATCACCAGAAATTACCTCCCCTTGCTCAGATAAGCTTAACAAATCTAAAAGAGGCCAACCCAAAGAATATATCTGCAAAATTGTAGCAGTTCTAGTATAAATTGTTTTGGCGATTTTTCAAGAAAATGTTAACAACGGAAGAATGGACAAATGCAGAGACGACGGACAAAGTCATCAGAAAAGCTCACCGAGCATAAGCTCAGGTGAGCTAATAAGCAAGTCATCCTTGGAATATAGACCAAGAGTTATATTGGAGTGGGTTATTGTAATATTTTGTTAGTTTTTATGGGACTGAGTGAACAAATTATTCCAAGTGCAACTGACATTAATATCTGGAAGTGTGCTTATTGCATTTTGAATTTGAAATTCAGAAGCCATGCCAAGATAAAAATAATACATGTACTTAACCGTTAGGAAAGATGTCCACAATCATTTTCCGTCCACTTACGGTGGAGGGGGTGGGTGCTGTAGTAGCAGAATACTACCTTTCGTGTTTTTTGATGATAGCCTCTTGAAACCTGGACGGCCTTGGTTGGAGGTCCTGGTAACAATTATTGCAGTCCCGTAATGCCAAAACAATGGATGTATTGTACTGAAATTTATTTGTATTTTACTGAAGAGAAATAACTTTATCTCCAGTTAAGTATTCAAAGTGTGTACATGCGTGTACATATATTTGCATTTATAAAAATGTGTATTATACATTGATGTTTGTTTATAATGTGTGTATATGGCATATTCATGTTTATGTTCATGTTTAGTTACAATAGGCAAAACAATTTCACTTTATTGTGCATATAAAATTATATTTTTTATTCGCTATATATCTATGTATATACATACATATATATATATATATATATATATATACCATGCCGATGAAGTGTCAGTGGGGTGCACCCGATAAGACCAAATAGCCTTCATGCATCTTACTAAACGTACATCACATTACAAACTGTATATTACATAACTGTATATTACATTACCGTGTATTACATTCATCTCAGCATTACTCCGTATATAGTGTCTAGGATATATTTAGATATTACGTTTCATTTGCGAATATATATTGTAATATGTGTTATATGTTGAAATGTCAAATAAATAAATAAAAACAACCACATTGGCTACCGCCACTAACACCACGTTGTATCGTACTGTATGTTATGTACTGCTCATTACTGTTTATAGTGGTCATATATTTATGTTTGATTTTATGACGTTGCTCAGGCCATATCAGTGTTTTCGATTAGTGTATTATTATTGATGTAAAGTGTGTTATGGGTTTCGTAAACCAGTTGCATGGATGGATGAAGATCAATTGTTTGACAGGACTCTGTGGTTAGTTAGCACTAGAGCAATTTTTGCCACCGTAGTAAACGGTTCTAACCTAGTTCCTGTTACTGTTAACTGTAATACATAGGTTAGCTTTGGGAAGTGATAATGATACTAATGTGAGCGTAGACAACTGGGTTATCTCACTACTTTTTCTACACACACCCACATAATGGAAGTAATTTTTAACTGTTAATGTCGAAAATATCAATTTGACCGTCCATCTTGTGTATGAAAGCCATACAGACAAGAAATGAATGTGACTTTAACAAATGACTCACTTCTCTTAACGTGAATATAGCCAGCCATTTGTTGATAAATTTTTATGATCTCGCAATTAAAATGTTTGTTTAAGTCGATTACAAAAGATCACGTAATATAAACATTTATGGTACCAATATCCAAGTTATATGGGGCCAAGCTGGTCCCCATAGCTCTTAAGTCGATTACAAAAGATCACGTAATATAAACATTTATGGTACCTATATCCAAGTTATATGGGGCCAAGCTGGTCCCCATAGCGCACTAAACAGCTATGGTATGTCAGATCGGTGCTTAGAGATATTGTCCATTGAATGTTGATTGTACAATGTAAACATACTTGTGTAACTTTGACTGTTGACTATTGCATTATGTAAACTACTGTTGTCATAGTACATTGATTTATGTAAACGCAGCGGTATTTCAGTTTCTATTTCAACTGCTGAAATTACCAGGTTTAAATCAGTGGTTTATGCAAATTCTGAAAGTGACATGTTTAAATCAGTGGTTTATGTAAATGCTGAAATTGCCAGGTTTAAATCTCTGTGACTCATTTGCCCATAAGTGGACTATTCGTCAATTTAACTTTTCACCCATTCGTTAACTATTCACCTATTTGTTAACTTTTCACCCATTCATTAACTATTCACCTATTTGTTAACTTTTCACCCATTCGTTAACTATTCACTTATTTGTTAACTTTTCACCCATTCGTTAACTATTCACCTATTTATTAACTTTTCACCCATTCGTTAACTATTCACCTATTTGTTAACTTTTAACCCATTCATTAACTATTCACCTATTTGTTAACTTTTCACCCATTCATTAACTATTCACCTATTTGTTAACTTTTCACCCATTCATTAACTATTCACCTATTTAACTTTTCACCCATTCGTTAACTATTCACATATTTGTTAACTTTTCACCCATTCATTAACTATTCACCTTTTTGTTAACTTTCCACCCATTCGTTAACTATTCACCTATTTGTTAACTATTGAACCATTCGTTAATTATTCACCCATTCGTTAACTATGCACACTTTTGCGGACCATTCCCCCAAGTGTTGACTCTATGTCTATGTAATGTTAATACTATAATACTTAATGTTATATATAACAAGATAGCTATGCCCAGAAAAACCAGGCTTAGGGTGGGGTTTTAACTCACCACACCCAGGTGCATTTTCTCTGTGCATTGCTCCCTAGATATTGATCTATTTGTCAACCATGTGTTGATCAACTGCTCTTAGCAGACCATGGGGTCATATGTCGATCATTCATTACCCATTTGCTGATCATTTGTCCATTTGTGAACGTTTTGCCCATTGGCAGACCATATAGCCATGACTACACCATTCGCCCACTTGAAAACCTTTTTCTGAAATTCCTGCCAGTATGTCCCTTCAAAAACCCAGCGTTTAAATCCATTATTCTGTATTTCTTCCCAAAATGGCGCTGTCTTAAATAATAATAGTAATAATACTAATAGTAATTACTATTTACTAATAGTAAGTCTTTATGACAATTGTTGATAAAGTCCAGCATTATTTTTTACTATTTTACTAAATAACCCCAACAACAACTCGTACTGAATAGAAAACAAACAACTGTGCATATGACACTGTTTATTTCATAATAAATGACATTATAGAACAAATGACAATCACGACATTCTAGGATTACATTGAACCTCTTACGGGCCAACATTTCATCACACCAGTCACACAACACTATAAATTCGGCACATTGATATATCGTATACTATTACAGACATACACGCATACAGTACGTATATAAATAGTATGCTGATTAATGTATCCATGTAGATTTATAAAGGTTGTACAAAATTAGAAATGTAGAAATGAAATGTAAAAATATATACGATTTAGTGGCCCAATACCGGATGCAAGATGGAAACAGTAGAGACATAGTCATTGTATGTATGTGTGTTATCAGTTGATTGAATTTTTTTATGGGAAAAGTAATTATAATAAGCTCTCTGATGTTGTACGCTGTTAATGAAAGATGTCTGTCATTTCATGTTTTTGCCATCGGGTGGTAAGACTAAATCTTACGTCGAATGTTGCGGAATCGGGATGTATTATTGAAATGTAACAATATGGCATTCTTCGTTTACGCAGAAAAATGTCTGATTGTGCAATACAGGTACGCTGCAAATTAGAATGTAATCAATTACACGTCGACTTTATTAACGTCATTTAATCAAGACCTAAGAAACCTTATCATAAACCGTGCGTTGCTGCAATAAAAATCCAATCAAAAATCTGCAGCGGTATCGTTCAGGCTAAATGTATTAATATAATCATTGTTGAAAATCATATATTTTGGCAGCTGACAAGACCCGATATTAGTAGGCGAGATAATTAATGGTGAGACGGGACCTTAAATTAGCTAAAAGGTCGCAGGAGTTCAAAAAATTGCATGGGATCGGTGGGTCCAAGGGATAGAAAAGCCCACAGAGTTAAAAATGTCACAAAGCTTTCATTGAAGCTCCAGCGATGGCGTGGGTATATTTTGCTGCTGTAAGTCAGTCACATTCACCGGCCACCAGTGCCACCGCATCACTCAGCCCCATATCAGTGATAATTCACCGTCGATATCGGTGATATCGTTGATAATTTACTGATGATATCAGTAATAATTCGCACGATATTATTCACCATACCGGTGATCTCAATCATCTACCAGTGGTATCTGGGTGATGACTGGATCGTACTGGATCCCAGAAGCTGCGAGAATTTATCGCTGTAATTGTACGGGTACATGCAAGATCCTTCAAGCACTCAGACCCAAGGTGCATAACGGTTACATCACCGCTACTAATAATACGCTAATAAAATATATCGTGCATTGTCATCGATAGATTTAGCTACTGCTTTGATACGCGCGGATGGGTGTGTGGCGTTAACGAAAAGACGGTATGGTACAAAAACAGTTAATTACCCGAGGAATTGCTAACCTCTGGTGGGGGCATGCACAGAATAATCTCTACTTGCCATCACTATGTATCATCAGGCATCAGCCACAGTGGGTAATGCAAGCGCTAATAAATCCCTCGCTATATACACGCTAAGTATCCTCAGACAATATACTGGTGGAAACTCCATAATGACACTATCGACTATCCATAATACGCATCTTATAGAAATCATCTATCTAAACCAAAAATCATCTTACCCAAAAACAATGTATCATTATCATGCTAATAATCTGTATATTGCGATACATAGTGCATTTTATATATATATATATATATATAAAATATCACGGACCCGTCATACAATCTGTAATTATGTAACTCAAGTTACCAATTTATTCAAGTATTGACCATGATTATTATATATATATATATATATATATCAGTTTGCATTCATAAATCACAATCAATGGTAAATATTTATGAATATTGTGATTATAAATAATTATATTCGTGGTTGATGCGTAGATATACTGTACATCACGCGGCATGTAAACATTTCGTTAAGCGTGAAATAATTGTGATACATAACGGCTACAGAATCCAGGAGTCATATAGCTATTAGTCAGCTTGATACAATGATGGAAATTGGATGCTTTCATAATTAAAAGATCATTGTGGTTAGTTCAAACGTAGGGTGTGGTAGGCAGGGTGTGGTGGGAGCCGGGTGGGGTGGTTAACCGCGGGTTGTATGAGTACACAGTAAACAATGCCGGTAATTACACCTACACCAGCGACTGGCTCGAGAGTATTATGGGATATTCTAGAGTATTCTTGAGTATTCTAGAGTATTCTATACACCTGTTTATTACGACCGATACAATGCCAATAACACAAAGTGTCACTCATCGGATTACATCTGTCGAGCTAGTGAGGCATCTACTGGCGGTTCATGAAGGTGTAACACGAACTCTATGAAAAGAGCTGGCAACGGCATTCACCCGTACAAAAACCCCTCCAAGAAACAATAGTCAAGAACAGCCAAGGACCAATGTCATTGTATAGTGCGTTTATGCGTTTATACTATGTGTATCGCATCAACAAATCGATATGACCGTCGAGTCTGTATTTTGCTCATATTGGAGCTTGTTATAATCCGTCGATTGACGTCGCAACTTCGACTACTGAGAATGCTAGTACATGTCACATGACACCAGTTTCCATGAAAAATCGAATGAAAAATTGCGGAAAGGAAATAGAGTGCGTCTCTTTCAGCAAAACCCGAATAATTCATCAGTCCCTATAGAGATAGTGCCTTTATTGTGGGATACTGAACACCCACAATACATAAAAGGTTCAGTTTGCTCAGTTACCCGGCAGCAAATTGCAGCCAAAATATCCGCCTAAATATCCCCGCAATGGACAGGTTCGTCATTAATAATTAAAGTCATATTACGAGTATTATTATTAATAATGTTGTATCTGTTATTTCTTTTCTCGTTGCTCTAAACAAGTATCGTCATCGTTTAAGCCGAAATCTAAGTAAAACGTGATTTTAGACGGCATTCATCGCGTGATTTGATCACATGATTTCAAATCGTTACCTCAACGTCGAAGGTCTGTCGGATAGTGTAAACGGGCGTGTGATCCACGTATGATGGATCGATATATCATATGATCTGCGTATGATCTGCGTATGATCGATATATCGCATGGTGTAAACACACTATTACCAAGGTTACCATTTGATGAAGAGAACCCATTATCAGTGAGACTATCATATCCATAGTCACTTGTGGTTTTTTCGTTTCACACAATTATCTGACATTCAATCCGATGAGTGCTTCTTAGTCTTTTTCCACTGAACTATGGTAATTAACTGGTATTCTCTAGCCATCTCTTCCACTCATGACTTCACTGTATGTAAGCTATATACAACATTCCTTCATTGATCTCATTCTGATAAACTTGCCACAGAATACAAATGACACATTACGGCATCTATATACAATAACACGCAAACACGCAAACATATCATACATAATAATTATGATGCACATGACAGTCCAAAAAACACACCTCATACAGACTGAAAGCTCGTACGAAGTAACGAAGTAGAGACGCCACAGAATGGATCAACAGCGAAATACACTCGAATAAAAAATACAACACGATTAGCCGTATTAGTCTTAGAAAGTAAGAAAGCATGTGAGGTCAGCCAGTTTTGAGACTGATTAAATTTAAGAATAAACGAGCATTCACATATATGTTATATGCTTTGTCAAGCTAAGAGAATGAAATGCATTCGTAATATCATTCATCCTAAATTCAATTGGGCTCAAAGAGTGTCACACTTGCATCTTTTCTGGAAAAATAAAGACCTGTCTATATGGTTGAAATGGGCGCTGAATGTAGGGATCTTGCCGCCGTTACATTTTTCGTGTAAAATAGATACTGGAGACAGATCTGTATAGCTAGGGGTGGCGGGCAGGAGGGTGTAGATGAGGACAGATGCGCTTGACTTAGTATTTAATACAGTATATGTACTCCAAGTAGAATATAAATACAGTAGGTACAAAGTGTGTGATAATTAGATGGAAACAACAACCCGTATTTATATTACTAAAAAGAGGCTAAAGATGCAGCATTAGCAAAATTACTAGGATTTCATAACAGAATGGTGAAGATATGCGATTAATTCTATGTACATAAATCAGTACAGAAATGTACATAAATACTGCGTGCTGTGTCAATTAAAGGATTTTGTAGTAGGAAAAAAGTTAAATATTTATCCTGAATAAGTAAATAAAGCGCTGTTGTATTGGAGATGGAAGAAGTCTTTCAACGTGAATCGCGTGAATCGCGTGAATCGCGTGAATCGCATGAATCGCGTATCATACAACGGTAATAGGGGGATATGAATTATATCAGCCTGAGGACAGACGGACGCTGATTAGAAAATTTTCAATGATTGAGATACGTAGGAATGGCTCGATAAGTAATGAAGGGTTGGTTAGTAAATGAGGGTCAGGAATTAATGAGTCAGTGAATGACTGCCGGTGAGAAAGGGGGGGGGCTGTATTTTGAGTTTGCAAAAATATCTTATCAATATTTAACGAATTAATAGCGGACTACAGGTATCATCACACCTGACTAATGATGGCGAGGTGGGGGAATGTTGACTATATACGAGACATGAGCTGAAGTTCACATCGTGGGTGAAACATCGACAAACACCGGTGGACGAGCCACACCCACTCATGGTAGTGGTAATTCGATGTTAACATTTTCATACCTCAGTAATTGTGATGAGGCTGAATATAGCCCATGCATTGTGAATCTTCATTATTAGCAAGAGAAACGCAGCGGAAAAAACTTGGCATCTGGTTGGGCTCCCAGCCCATGAATGGTGGCTCTACTGGTCACTTGGGGGTCGTGTGTTCCGGCTAAAGCAGAGCCAAGGTTTGTTACGGGGCGTGTCTCTCTTGTTATTTATAGAACCACTATGACCACCCGAGTAAACGTTTCACTATGTAGACAGGATCTACTATAACATGATTTTTTGAAGTTACAAACACAATAATCAACACCCCGCATGCCGCAGATTTCCCCAGTGACTGGTACATGTACAGGTAAGATGGTGGTGTTAAAATTGTGAACACATCAAATAATATGTCATCGTTACATTGTAGCAGTCGGGATATGGTGAAATATAGTTTTATCCTATGTAAAAACTTTAGTAAGATAAAGTATGATGACACGCCAACAGTGACTTAAGCTATACAATGGAAAAAGATTTTAATGTGTAAATTAACTTTCTCAACTGGTTAGGCATATCACTCAGTCTCAAGTTTTTCTACTTAATACATTGTTGAAAATTACCTAAACACAACACAGTGCTCAAAATTGAATGGATTTTCAGACCGTCAAAAGGTTTTGAAATATTAATCAACTTCAATGTTATCAATTTCATCCTTCTTTCTTACAGTCAGGATTCACTTCCGTATGATGATTTATTTTATGAGAAGTAATCAACTCTATATAATATAATGTTCAGAAAAACAAAATTTAGACTTAGAAAGTCTTCTTGCAGATATCTAGTAGTCAGAAGTATTGTTACATTGGCGATACTATGGCACCAGAAAATAGTGCAAAATTAGATACTGTAGAAATGGAACGACGTGAACAATAATGTCCTCTTGCTTGCTCCTGTAGTGTATAGGTGGTTTTCATTATATGGGTGAAGGGAGTGTGTTGAAATCAACAGAAGATTTATTGCTGAGGTGGGGATCATTTGGAGTCATGAAGGTGAGAATGACATCACTCAGATTAAAGTCTGTCCAATACTGAGCATATTGTCCACCTGATACCGAGCATCAAGGCCATCCCATACCGAGCTTGATGTCCGTCAAATACCGAGCAATTCTGTCTGATACCAAGCTAGGTGTCAGTTAAATACCAAGCAACTCTGTGTGATACCGAGCTTAATTTCCATTCGATACCGGGCATAATTTTCGTTCGATACCGAGCATCAAGTCCATTTGATACCGAGCATCTAGTCCATTCAATACCGAGCATCAAGTCCGTTTGATACCAAGCATCTAGTCCATTCGATACCGAGCATCAAGTCCGTTTGATAGCGAGCACCTAGTCCATTCGATACTGAGCAGCAAGTCCGTTTGATACCGAGCATCTAGTCTGTCCGATACGGAGTTTGTTGATATCAGTCAAATACCGACCAATTCTGTCTGATACCAAGCTTGATGTCTGTCCAATACCGATCAAATCTGTCTGATACTGAGCTTAATGTCCGTCCAATATCGAGAGTGACATCAGTCATGAAGCATCGAGGAGGTCTCAATGGTACAACGTGAATGGGGAGGTGGTGGGAGGGATGGCATCATGACGTATATTACAATATCATGGAATACAATCACAAAGTTATTACAACTGCGTATGTGCCGCTGGTGTAACTGGTCTAACGTAGTTTAGGACTACTCGCATAATCCCGCGACCAACACAAGGGCGCAGGATGGATGAGGAGGGGTGGGGTGAATTATGAAGCGGATCGCGTGTCCTGATCGGATCAACAACCAATTAGCCCCATTTAGCATTCTTCACGTACCTCCGCTACTTGCTTTGTGGCTATCTTGCCGTCCAATTCCGAACCATCTTCAATCTATGGATTAACGATACAACATGATTAATAATGACAATGCATATGTGAATGTGATTTTGTTCTTGGTGAGATTATGATGACACCAACGCCATATATACTGCCTCGGCGATTTGTTCAGTATAATTCACATCGTATTCTAGACATGTAATAATGGTGCTTGAATTTGCTACTACAACTTAAACTTTAGAAGCACTTAATCGCATGACAGGACAGTTGAATGGAGCAAATGGCGGAGAATAGGAATTGAATGATGTAGAAAGGGCAAGTAAACGGTGTGCAAGGGTATTAAACAGTGCACAAAAGCAATTAAACTGTATGGAAGGGTATTAAACAGTTGACAAAATCAAGTAAATGATGTGGAAGGGTATTAAACAGCGCACAAAATCAATTTAACAGTTTGGGAGAGTAACTAACCGGCGTCTAAGGACAACTAAACACTCTGTAGGGGCAACTAAACACTGTAGGGGCAACAAACGCTCTGTAAGGGATACTAAACGCTCTGGAGGGCATTAAACGGGAGAGTAACTAACCGGCATCTAAGGACAGCTAAACGCCCTGGAGGGGCAACTAAACGCCCTGGAGGGGCAACTAAACGCTTTGGAGGGGCAATTAAATGCTCTGGA